>CATOUR010000855.1:0-41065 GCA_951848785.1 Callosobruchus maculatus | reverse complement strand
GTCGTCTAGCCCTATTCTAGTTTTGCGTTGAGGGCTTAGGCAATGGCCATACCTCAATCTGCAAAGTGTTCTCACAAGTGGTCTATTCGTTTCTCTCTTAAACTAATAAAATTTGTTCCTGCAAATTGCATTTAAGTGATAATATGTACCGAAGTCCAATAAAGACAATGCGCATACCAAATTCACGTTTATTTCGAAATTAGTCGTAATAAAAAAGCCTCTTTCGTCGACGATTTTAGTGCTACATAAACAAATTGCATGTCGTTAGACAGAAAACATCCTGATAAATATTAAAATGTGTTTATAAATAGGCACCAATATGGCTTTTTTTAAATTATTTGCAAGTAATCAAAACAAGTCCATTACAATTTTTTTTTAAGTTTGGTGGACTTTTTTAGCCTTAGAAATTGTCGGCTATTATGTTTTTGCCTTAGTTGATATGCACAGTCATTCCCCTATAAAACGGTTCCAAAAACCTGTGAATCGCTCGATAAACAATCAAGACATGGCGTTACAACTGCATGAACACATGGCGCTGTGATACAGAAGTCATAATACAAAAAGGCCTATTCTGTCTAAAATTTCCATGCTACATACACGAGTTGCACGTGGTTAGACAGGAAACATCCTGCCAAACATAAATCTCTCTTAATGAATAGGCACTAAGACGCCTTTTCTTCAAATTATTTGCAAGTAGCCAAAACAAATGCATTACAAAAAAAAATTTTCAGTTTGGTGGATTTTTTGCCTTAGAAATTGTCAGATATTGTATTTTTTTGTCTTAGTTGATATACTTAGTCATTCCCCTATGAAATGAGTCCAAAAAGTCGTGAATCGCTCGATACATAATCAAGATATGGCTTTACAACTGCATGAACACGTAGCGCTGTGATACAGAAGCCATAATACAAAAAGGCCTAGTCTGTCGAAGGTTTTAGTGCTACATACACGAATTGCACGTGATAAGACAGGAAACATCCTGCTAAACATTAAAATGTCTTAACAAATAGGCACTAATACGGCTTTTTTCAGATTATTTGTAAGTAACCCAAATAAGTGCATTTCAAAATTTTTTTTTTCAGTTTGGTGAATTTTTTTAGCTTTAGAAATTGTAAGGTATTATCTTTTTTTGCTTTGGTTGATATGCTCAGTCATTCTCCTATAAAATGAGTCCAAAATGTCGTGAATCGTCGATAGATAATCAAGCTATGGCGCTACAACTGCGTGAACCCATGGAGTCGTGATACAGAAATTGAAAATGTAATAAAAAATTAATTAAAAGGTTGACCCCATTTTTTTCGCATTTTTTCTCGATAAATTTAATTGTATTTTCATACCTCAAAGTTTGTCGACATGGTGGTGGAACACATTGTATATAAATTCCGAAAACTTCCAAAGACTCTGTAATCGTTGTGCAACGTAGCATGCCGTCGAACATGAAGCTCCACTTTTACATTACGCAAAATCGAACATGACTGCTTCATGGTCCAGCAGTTTTTATGCGCACAGCTTGTATGGTTGAGGCCTGCCCGCTTTGGTTAGCTGGATGTGCGAAATGAACAGACGGGAGCGAATCTCGCAGCCACAGCTAGCGCGTTGCTCAAAGGACTTCAAATCGGGATTATTTTCCCGCTTTGATAGGATATTCTTGTGATTTTGCCGCTGACGGTGTGGCGAAAATAGCATTCGTGCTCTACTATGCTACGTATTCTGGTGGAAGACCTACGAAGCAGATCGCTCATCTGGAAATAAGAGGCGATTCTCCGGAATAGTGTGAATACCATCCAATTCGATCAAATACACAACGTCCAGTTCATTGATTGCATTCTATCTTTGGAAACTACTATTAAAAGATATTTGGATAACTTAGTACCGTATGCATTTATACATTCCGTACATGTATACGGCACCTAGCACAATCCCATTGGTCAGATTTGAATTTTGAACCAATCAAACTTCGAGTGCCGTACGTGTGTACGAAATGTAAATCAGTGCCATATGCACTTACGGAATGTAGTACTTAATGCAGCTAAAAATTTACAAAGAGGAATGCGATTCAAGCGACAATAATTTTTAACTATATATTAAACTGCAGTAAACTTTTTTACAAATTAAGTTAGAGCAATTTTAAGAAATGTCAAATGTAATAATTGCAAAAATGTGGTATTAAGTATTGAGTTTCAATGGGCAAAGGAAACATACATTACTTACAAGACTAAAGATATTAATGAATATAACAAAACAAAAAAACGTTACATAAAATCAGTGGGATGAACCGTGTTTAATTGCATTGGGTTTATTTGTTGTAATATTTTGGATAAGATTATGTTTTTTCTTTGGCCCTTTCTTGGCTGGTTCCCCAGTTCCTGGACGGCCGACGGACCTTTTTTGCTTCCTCTTGTTACTCCAAGTTTTCTTCTATTTAAAGCTGTAGGCTATATGCTCCGACTCTATAAGTTACGTTTACTAGTACCTATGTCTAAAATACCTACCTAAATATGAGCCTTGGCGTGTTCGCTTTGATACCCGACACTCACCAAATAGAATTTGTCAAAGACTCAAATTCTTCCACCTTCCACCCATCGTCTAGCATCTTTCTCAGTCAATACGTTTGATCTATATTTTCCAGGACCCAGTTCAAAATATCTATAATTAGGAGGAAGCGTTGCCTCAACATGCATGGCGAGTTCAAACATATTATAACTACCCTGTCGCGTGGCAATCACAAAAATTAAAACAAGAGTCTAGCGTCTAGCCATAGCCATACATTTGACATGCGCATAACTATATTACATTCCGTAAGTGCGTATGGCACTGATCTACATTTCATACGCGCGTATGGCACTCGAAGCTTAGCGCATAATAATATTCAATTCCGTAAGTGCATATGGCACTGATTTACATTCCGTACACATACGGCACTCGAAGTTGATTGGTTCAAAATTCAAATCTGACCAATGGGATTGTGCTAGGTGCCGTATACATGTACGGAATGTATAAATGCGTACCGTAGCAAAGGAATATTATGCGTAATATTCAGTTTCTGGTTTACTTTGTTGTTGTTGGAAAACAGAACTGGCATTAGATAAGCAGTTCACCTCAAAATAAATTAAACAACTACGGTATTTTTACAATAGGGCAAGCCACCTAGTTATTGGACAGTTAAGGTTTTTTTTATGAACTCAAGCCTATGTCAAAATCATACTTTCCAACCCACAAGTTTAGCAATCCACTTTTCTATAAAGTATTAAGTCTTCTTCAAGTCTTGGTGATCTAAATCTTTTTAAAGTAGATGTGATGTTGGTTAACTCTAAAAAACCATGTGAAAAAATTAGTTATTGAACATTTTGTGCAGCATTTGGACAATAACAGTCTAGTCATTGGACACTGGATCTTTCTATATTAACGTTAGCTGAGGCGTTATACGATATATATACATATAGCTTTAATACGCAGTAGCGTATAAAAATCCGCGCTCTCTGGTGGCCAAGCGGACGCACCGCCAAGAAATCTATGCTGCTGTGCAGCGATTTCCTTGGTTTGCCTTTACCTTCGGGTACCAGATGGCGCACCGGCAGAACCTTTTATCACTTGCTACAATATGCTTTACATGTCTGGGTGACATGAAAGAATTGATGCTCTCTATTTCCGTCAATCGACCTATGGCGCACTGATGATCGCTAATAAGCATGAAACAGCTGTCTGCGTACTGGTGGATTGACGGAGGTATAGAGCAACCCTCGTATATCGGCTTTCATACGCAGTAGCGTATAAAAACCCGCGCTCTCTGGTGGCCAAGCGGACGCACCGTGGCGTCCCGCCAAGAAATCTATGCTGCTGTGCAGCGATTTCCTTGGTTTGCCTTTACCTTCGGGTACCAGATGCCGCACCGGCAGAACCTTCTGTCACTTGCTACTTATGTGATTATTTTATTTATTTTCCTTTTATTTATTTTTTTATACCAGTGAATGCATAAAGTGATTATTTTATTTATTTTTTTTATTTATTTTTTCATACCAGTGAATGCATAAAACATTATTGGCGTGTCAGGTCAACATACATAGGCATACATGTACATGTTTTGTATAATAACTTATTTCATAGTCCATGGATAAGTCGATCATGGTAAAGATCGCAATAAAAGTAAATATTCGTTCAGTGACACGGACTAAAAATAGTAATACAAACAGCTAAAACTTAAGACACAGTTTAAGTATAGTCAAACATTTGTTTGTTACTATGAATAAAATTTTCAAAAAATCTTCTCTACACTCACTAAAATTGTACTTGATACTGTAAATGTTAGAAACCATTATTGGTGCGCATAATAAATGATACAGTATATAACCGGATAAAATAAACATGAAAGAAGTAAATAACAAACATAGTAATACACATACATAACATGAACTTAGGCCTAACGTTTAGACTGTAAGGACAAACAATAACTTTTAAATTAATCTATATTATAAGGAGCAAGGGTTTTAAGTATGCATTTAATCTTCCTTTCGAAGTCACGTACAAGCAGATGTGTAATACTTGAGGGTAAGGTGTTATATAAGTCAATACCTATTACTTTGGATTTATTTATCCTTGAACGAGGGTGCACCAGCTTACTCTTCCCTCTAGTGTCATGGTTATGGACATCAGATAAAGTTTTAAATTTATCAAGACTATTTCTGACAAACACAAGACTTTCGTTTATAATCATTGCAAATATTGTCAGAATTCCTAAGCTTTTGAATAAAATTTGACAATGGTCATCACGTTAAGCCCTCACTATAGCTCTTACGGTAGCTTTCTGTATTAGGAATTCTCTTTGCAGTTGTGTATGTGGGGCATTACCCCAGCTCAATAGCCCATAGCCCAGCTGCGACTGAAACAGGACTAACTAGTGATGAGCCAGTAAAGCACAGCGAAAGAGAAATACAACCAGAAGATGAGTTTCATAATTTAGATAATCTTGCTATGCTATTTTCATTTAAAAGGAACGTGGCGCTTAACCGTTATCACATATTCAGTGCTTGCTATTTGCAGGAGACCATTTTACCCCATGGAGTGTTGCTGCTCTTTACGTGCAGCCCTCATAACTACTTGATAAATCTCGATCCATTTCCAATTTCCATAGTCATGGCGGTCGCCCCGCGGGAAGCGTACGGCGGCTTTAAAGGTGAGAGTTCAAACAGCTTCGGCAGGGCCAATGTGGAGATTCCCCGCGTCAATCCGGCGCTTTATAGGGCACACTGCTCCCTTCGGTTGCCGTACGTGAATACGACGAGCAAGGCTCTATATTAGCATTTTTAGTCGATGGAGTTGGCCGTTACTTGATGGAGATCCATACTAGTACAAAAAAGTATTTCCGATGAATGATCACCACTTTTATTTAAAAAAAACTTGCGACAATTGTTTCGACACACAGTGTCTTTATCAAACAATGATTTTAAACTTAAGGTACTAGGCTATTTATTTATTTATTTATTTATATAAATACACTATCCGAACGGCCTTCACCATTATATGGATAGGAGTTGCACAAGAGTAGAACAACTATATTAAACTATAAACTAAACTATAAACTACTGTCATATGCACATATGTCAAAATAAATCGACTTTTTTAAAATTAATCTTAACCTAAAGTGAGGGAAAATCTTTTAAATTCATGCGTATTACAAAAATATATATCTACAGCATACCTTGCATCTTCATAGCTGTTACACATTACATATATTGGAGAAAATACGTTACTTTTTGGGACAGTTAAGTAAAAATATTTCACATCTGACCGAGTTTTAATGCAGGGAACATGTATAATCCTTCACTAAATAAGTATTCACAATCGATAATATTATTAACTAGTTTATACAAAAAAATACAAGCAGCATACTTTCCTCGCAAACCTAAGTTTGATAAATTATACCTGCTAAGTAATACCGTCATAGCTGAAACCAATTTCAGGGTATGTACCATCCTCTCTAAACCATAAGTATTTTACAAATCGCCTCTGAATACTTTCAATCTTGTTGCGATGGACTTCATAAGCAGGATACCATATTACAAAGCAATATCCTATTTTCGTTCTTACAAATGAATTATATAATAAAATCATGGTGTCTACATTATTAAAGTCCCGACAGTGTCTGATTATGAAGCCCAAACTCTTGTAAGCGTTGTTGACAACAGCATCAGTATGCCTAGCAAATGTAAGCCTTGCGTCAAACATTATGCCCAGATCATTAAATTCCTGACACTTTTTTAGAGGTACTTTATTAGTGGTGTAATCAAAATTGGTCGGGGTAAGCTTGAGTGTAATCGACATAGTATAACATTTGTCCACATTAGGGTACAATCTATTATTCTGACACCATTTGCTTAGGACGTCCAAATCATTCTGCAAAGCACGGTAATCGTTGACAGTTTCAATTTTACAGGAGATTTTTAAATCATCAGCGTAAAGTAAATGTTTATTCTGTAGCTCATAGGCTACGTCATCTATAAAAATGAGGAACAGTAAAGGGCCGAGAGCAGATCCCTGAGGTATACCAGAAGAAGGTACAATATCAACAGAGGTAAAGCCTCTGTATTCTACTCTGAGGCATCTGTTACTCAAATAAGAATTAAAAAAGCATAAAAAACGATTATCTAGTCCTCGCGCAGCTAACTTATTCATCAAGATGCTGTGGTCCAGTGTATCAAATGCCTTTGAAAAATCTAAGTATGCAACATCCACCTGCCCACCCTCATCAACATACAAGATATACACATTAGTGGGGTAACTATTATGGCTAATCGTTTGTTCTCCGAAAACCATCGGACAGATTTAGTAATGGTGAATTATTTAAATCTGTTTGGTCATTAAGGAATTTACCTGAGAATTTGAGCTTATTGATTTCTAGTGCTTCTAAAAAAATTATTTTGCGTCCTTTCTACGTTCTACGTGTAATATTTTAAAATCTTCTTTGAAATGATGGTTTTCGGAAATCAAATGATTGGCGTAATTAGAATTACAGAGTTCGTTTATAAATGACTTTTTAAGTACGTTAATGCGGTTTTTGAATGCTCTTCCACTTTGTCCAATATAAACTTTAGGGCAATCCAAACATTCTAATTTGTAGACACCACACTTTTCGTCTTTAGTTGATTTCATTTTATTGTTTTTAATTAAATTGCCTAGTGTCTCTTTGCATCTGAAGGATATATTGTGGTCTAATTTCTTGAGTTTAAGTGCAACGTTTTCTGGTAACTGTCCTATGTATGTAATATGTGTTATTCGATCGATTGTCGGTAATCTGAGGGTATAAGAAGTTAACTGCTTTTTTTGTATTATAACATATATATCGAGAAATATTCAGCACTACTCCAAACTTCGTTGTCAAGCATTCTAGATATACCCGCTCATTTTCTATTTTTGTTATAAAAGGGGGATAAATAGGGAAAACACAAGGATGAGATGGGGAACTTCAGAAATATTGCTTTTCCCAGTTTCCAAACCAAAGAAGAAGAAAGTTTCGTATGTTACAAAATAAGGTACAAAAAAGTTTGCCACGGAAGATTAACTGCCAATAATTCGTTAAAAATAACCTCTATCATCCAAGAAGCTTTGTTTTTGTGTTCAGGGACAGACAGTTTTTCGAAAAAGCTATTGTCCTCTAAGAATCTTTAAATATCAATCATTAGTTATTTGGCCACTGTGTTACGGATAAAAGAGGAGAACCGAATTGCTAGAGTAATAGTTTATAACTAGACTATTGTAATGTCAACTTTATGTGCCTATACAACACAAGAGGTAACCTTCATGGTGGTAAAACTTGTCTTTTAATTAGTATAAATAAGTGAAATGGACAAAAAAGATAAATAATAGAGACTCTATTAACCATATTACTAACACGTGTGACAAGATATAAGTAAGAAAAAAAATACATATCAATATCAATAACCAGGTTTTTTCAATAACTTGATTTCTACTGCGAATATTAACAGAAATAAAACAAAGCATTCGTCTCGATTTCTGACACGGATTATAAATTTGTGTAATCGATGTCCAGATTATCAGGTCTGGAATACAGAATGAAGTTGAAAACGATCGTTTGGTATAGGCAGGGGTGTGCACTACACAGCTGTAAAAATGCAAATCCAGTTCATCACACCATCTTTACTGAGAAAAATTTATAGAACAGTTGCATAGCAATTTTCAACGGTCTTCCGTCAGATCTTCAAATTTTATAGCTTTTAGGAAAAGATGCATGAAATGTTAGTCGCCTTGGAACTCTGTTGATCTAAAGGCTATTTTAAATGACTCATTCTCTTCTTTGGCTTTTCCTAGTTTATTGACGCTATTCTACCCAATTCTGTTAGTATGTTGTTAAATATAGGATATTCCATGGCGAATGGAAAATACTTTAGAAGAAAACTGTACAGCTCATTCTGCAACAAAAAGGGTCATATAAAGTAGGGTCCGATTTTCGATTGTTTCAGGGATAAATTAATTTTCAGAGATGCAGAATTCCAAACGAAAACCAGAATAAAACAAAATTTTATTCTCGAATTTTGCAATTTTTGGATACGCTGCAGCTTCGTCTTCTGGAAAGTATTTAACAGCTCTTCTACCACATCTATATTTATATCACGTACCAAATATATATCATCTGCATATATAATTTGTCTTGACCGAACTACGAGTAGCAGAGCCAGTGCAGCACAAAGCTATAAAATTCAATTTCGGTTCAGATACCGCAGAACTTTCAATTGAGCTTCAGCGTAACAGTAATGAGGTTATGTTGACTACACGAAGACTGCTACTTCACGGCCAGGCACGTTCTCTAAAAATGTGCGAATTCAATTTATGTTGCTCGTGCAAAGTTTCCGAGCACAAGATAACAGCACACCATGAGATAAGGTGTTAAGCAAATAGCACTAAGCTAAATTGGATATGAAGTTTTAAGCGAAAAAGTTTCAACGTCTTGGGTCATATGATGGCAGTATTGATCTAAAAAATCGCACCAAATGGCTTCAATCCAGCATTTCCCACACATTTACGTCACTAACAACAATTTAGCAGTTATTAGGTTCTCGTACCATCCACAATTTTACCACCACAGATGTTAAAACTACTTGTGACAAATAATGAAGTAATATTGGACAAGCCTGACATCCTGGTGCAAGACAGTAGTGCAGGAAACACCATAAAAAAGTGTTTCTGCCACTAAAAGTGTGAGATGCGGCGCAGGGGAGACAAGCATTCAAGTATAGGTGTTTGTGCGGTAGTAATTTTATAAACTTGCATTCACCTGTATTTCCAGTCGTTAATTTACCACTGACTAGAAGATAATTATTATTTCCGTGTGGGATGGTAGTCCCACGAAAATAGCAAAAAATAGGCGCTGTGAGATTCTTACAGGAAACAAAGAGCAAGGTACCTCCAAAAACTGTTGTCATACACTCACTGTTGCCTGGGGACGTCTGATTCTTGCATGAAACCATCGGTCTAGTTTTATCACATTCTATTAAGTAAAAAATCGGTATTCTTAAAAGGGTGAAGCCGCCTAAATATTCCACTCAGTCCTTCATTCGTCCAGATCGGACCTCTCTGGCGCACGTATTCACTGGCAGCAATATTTTGATCTTTAAAACTCGACAACCGGAATTCCAGATTGTTTTTTTGCAGACAACCCTATATCGACGTGTTTGCAATAAAATTATCTTTATTTCGATATAAGTTTCATGCATTAACTACACCGGTGCAAATTGCTATTATTGGCTTACCTATTTGTACCTGCCTACCCTATAGCAGGGACGGGAAAAACGTAGCCAACCTAACGTTTGCATATTCTATGGGCTTCATACTTTCGACTGGTATGTGACTTGTCTATTAACCAAACCAGTGAAATGTTTAAAAAGAACTACTTTTTCAATATCTAATTAATCATATCCTGGACTGAAATTTTCCAGCCAACCCACTCGCGATATGTTTTTTAACATACTAAATTTAATATAAGATACTTTTCATCAATTAACCAGTTCGGTGAAGGTCGTTTTATATTCGAATCTTAGACTAGTAATATGCACAGATTGAGAGCCGAGTTGGACGTCAGGAGTACATGCCCATCTTCTTGATTCTCTCCAGGTCCTTAGCATGACCTGGCAGCTCCACTGGTGTAGAGTACGGCACCTCACAAGGTTTTGTTAATGTGCTATGTGAAACCTCATCTGAAGAGTTGTCTGATTAGAAATCCTATTACACGACCTACAGCAAACTACCTATCAAAAGAACCAGCCTCTATAGTTTGCTTCAACTCTGACTACGCTATCGGTTTCTGTAGTATGTTTCAGAAATGTAGAAAGGAATAAAAGGGCGTTAGGTATGCAAGGGATCTACAGAGCCACCCACGGACACTTTTCATAGTTTGTCATTAATTTCAATACAAAATGATTTGTTTTTATCAAATGCATCACCCCCGGATTTAGGACAATTAATAGGTTTTGCGTATCGTTATTCATTCAGTAATACTAAAAGGGGTGATACACGTACGAGCAAGTACGCGTACTTATGGCTCGATGACCCTTTTCGCCTGTGTGTCACCGTAAGTACGCGTACCTACTTTAAAACCGCGCAAACCGTCGGCGATCCAACTGGTTTGAAATCTTGCTCGTAGCTTGTCTCGGCTTGTACTGCTAGCCGCGAGCCACCACTTTGTTTCAGCAGGCCATCGATGCGCAACGCTTGTTGTGTTTGGCGTTTGTTAAAAGTTTTGTTTATTTAGGAAAATTATTAAAATGAGTGATTTCAGCTTCACGTGTGTCACCGACGTCGAGCCGAGTAAGTTCGTGAACTTAAAAACCGCGTAATTAAAGTTCGTACGTGTATCACCCCTTTAAAAATGGTGTGTCAAAAACGTGCGTGTTGTAAAAGGAGATAATTTTATTTTCGTAGTATTAGGTACTCTTACTTTTCATTAAACATACAAAAAATACATTATACTAAAATAAAATCATAACGAATCATAGTATTGCTCATCGTCTGATGAACTGTCATTAGTAGTAGTAGTAGTCAAGATTTCACATTTTCTCCTCTTGTTTAGTAACATACGCTGGCCTGCTTTTCGTCAGTTCCCTGATGTAACTACCTTAATGGCTTCATCAAACGCTAGCTTAAGGTCTTTGATTTTGAATGTCGTGATATGTCTTGTTACAAATCCTTTCAATGGTGCCAATATAAGTTATATAGTATTAAGTTTTCAATAATATGGCTGTATGCGCACCACACTTACACCATGTTTATCTGCTATATCTTCTACGGCGCGTTTCATAGGACGATGGATGTGTAAATTTGTTATACGCGATAGTTCCTTCTTTATGAAATTATCTTCAAGTTCAATATTTTTATAGGTTAACCAGTCGATAATTTCTTGTTTCCTTCAAGATGAAGTTGGAGTCTTCTCTAAGCGTCGTCAATGACAGCTTGCGTTGTCCATAACTACCACTGAATTAGCCAGAAGATATTTAATCGCTTTACCAAAATAGTTTTCAAAAAGGTCCAAATCGACTAGAATCATGAATTTTTTTTGGTTGCATATAATCGAGTACGTCATAAAAAGCATCTAATTTTTTTCTCCGATTTTTTTGGGCACAGGAAAGTCGTGAAAATAAGGAATATATTTGAATTCTCCTAGGGCAGTGACGCCACTGCCCTAAAGGCGAACAGCCAATCAAAAGACAGATATGTGTGTTGCCGCATTCTGATGGCGCGCGAAATGTCGGAGCTGTATGTGGGCTGGCTCATCTATCTTGTCTTCTGCTCCCGTCTGATATGTTTTGTGGTTTTAATATCCCGTGATCCGAAATTCAAAAGCTAGGTTAAGATTCCTGATCCGTCAATCCTGTCAATCGTCATTCGGTCATTGTCATTGTCATTGTCATTTCCAATTTCCCTTGGGCTTTGGCTGTAATTTTCAACAATCTTAAAGTTATTATTATTTGATTGCGTTTATTTATACAGGATATTATTTTACTCCATTTTACTAGGTTATTTTATCATAACATAACCAACAAGTATGAGTAAAATCGATATGGATTCACAAAATCCGATTCAGATAACCTGCGAGTCGGAGCTGTGCTTGGCAACAATGCACTGCTGATGATTCGCGCGGTTGGCACTGATTGGCTGAATTTGAATTCCTTTCTTTGAACTTTAGAATGGAATAACTAAAAAACAAAATGACGTCGAAAGTAACGAAATGCAGCAGTATGTTTATTTTTGTATGCACTAAGCGGTTATAATAATTAAATCATTGTTCTTAACCTCGTGATACTAGTCCATCATATCCTCTTGGCAATCTTCCGTTTGGAACGGCTTAAAGGTTGATAAACCTTTGTCAGAAAATTCCTATTCGCTTCCAGTATGGACGATTATTATCCACATTTTCTTTCCTGAAGTTACCTTAATACCCGTTGAAAGGCCTTCTAATTTCTGTCAATACTTGGCGAGCACTGCTTATATTTTTGTCTCGTTCTTGTCACATATCTGGCATCTACTATATAAACTTAACGAATCCACGTCTTATTAAGATAAAACGTTTTTCTCTGCTCTCTTAGGTATCGCCTTATACCTTTCAAGTCTTCAGCAAACAATTTCATCACTTTCCAGTAAAAGTGCTCTACCGTAATGTTTTTTCCAGACAAAAGCCATGTTTTTTAAGCTGGTTCATAAAAGTTTTCTGGTTACCACCCGAATACCGTCGTCTTGGGCAAGCTCCATTAAAATCTTATCTTGGGTGGGGATTTTTTTGAAATAAAAACTGTGAACTGTTTTAATTTTTATTAAGAACTTTCACCAGTCTTTTAATAATTTGAAACGGTGGACTTTCCAGCTCCAGTCATTCAAGCATATCGGTTGAGAGTTTCTTGTTCAGTAGGTAAAATTCAGGTAATCTATTTTATGCAATCATGTACATTTAATATAATTAAATTGAAATATCACTTGTCAATGATACATCTATCTCATTTCCTCATTCTACATGTTGCTGCTTTTTCGGCTTCATACCACATGTAGGTTACCGTATTCAGCGGACATGTTGCATTTTGCTCATGTTCATCAAATTTTCCTACATAATGTGATATTACAAAAGTTGTTTACCATTTTAATTAGTAATCTCACCCTTCTTTGATCAATTTTAAACCTAGTGATTTGTTTTGTATGCTAACTTGCTGTTTTTTGGCGTTTCCTCATGTTTTTTGAGATTGTGACTGCTGAAGACGAAATCTTCCATTGTAAGTTATCTTTCTTTTGCACAATTATGTATTGTTGACTTAAGCACCTATTTATGTTGTAGCAAGCTCTGAAGATGGGAATAATTATTTCCGAAAGCTCAGCATGAACAATTAGTTTCATTTTCTTCTGGCCTCACCATTTTGCTACGGCTGCAACCCCAAGATTGTTGCCTGCTCATTAACTAGTCAGCCAAGACTACCCTTCCTTTCTCTTTCAAATAATATGTATAGTTTGTTAAGGCAATGACGCGTAATTTTAGTGTCAAGAAAGAAACTATATGACGCTCAGTATTGGAGCTCTAAATGCAGCTTGGAAACTTTTTTGTCATTGCACCATAACCCCAAAGTGGGAGATCGGGGTTATCGAAGATAAAGGGGGGGCTTGACACTTGAAAAAAAAATCGTTAAGTAACTGCATGAAAATTCGGCAGCATTTTATTACACTTTTACCAACTAATGGTCCAAAAAAAACTTCATTTGAAGTCTACGGCAAAGTTTACGGAATACATATAAGTTGGATCACTCTCTGTCGGCACTTTGAAGAACTCACATGAAAGCGATGCCGCGGCCGCACGCGCCAGTTAGTTTTTGCGTTGGTTTTTGCTCAAGTACCAGGGGTTTTTTAGCGGGGACTTGCTAATGCCTGGGTTGTACATACATACGAGGGTCATTGAAAACTATGTATTGACGGCCGATTTAGACATACAAATATAAATATAACGTTTATTTTGCTAATAATAATAATAATAATAATAATAATAAATGTCTTTATTAATAGAAGTAACAAATGTGTGAAAATCATCAATTAGGGCGAGGTTCAGCACATCCCTGACGGGAGGGCTGCTCTTCCACCTAACCCCAAATACACAGGAAAAGTGGCAGATGACATATGCAATATTATTCAACATACTTCTTTTCTCTTTTATTACTACTTAACTCTAATTTCCTTAATTTTAATTTATTTCAGTTTATCTTCAATTCATCTTCTCTGCTGGCTCATTAAGTATTGTGTGAGCTTGCTTTTAAGTAACGATTTACTGGGTAGGTTCCTCAAGGCCTCAGGAAGGTTATTGTATACTCTAACTATATTATAACTAAAAGATCTTTTAAACTGTTCAGTATTATGTGAAGGGGTGGTAAGCAAATTTTTATGGCGTAGGTCAATATTGTGTGCATCAGTCCGAAATTCTAATTTATCAGTCAGATACTGAGGTTCCTTTAATCTTATCAGTGAGAGATACGTACAACACGCGTGAAGAAGTCGACGATTTTTCATATTTAACCAGAGTGCATCATTCAATTTATGAGTTATGTGGTCATACTTCCTAATACCAAAAATAAGCCTAAGACAGCTGTTTTGAAGCTTCTGAATTCTAAATGTATCTGAGGCTGTTAAACAAGAGTCGTAGATGACATCACAATAGTTTAGATGAGACAGTACTAGAGAATCGCAGAGCATTTTTTTCATACTTACAGTAAGATATTGTCTGTTCTGGTAGATAGTTTTTAAACAAAGGTAAGCACTTTGGAGTTTATGTTTAATATGATCACTGAACCTCAAGTTGTCGTCTAAAATCAGCCCCAGGTTTTTTAATGTGGTTTTCCTATCGATAATTTCGCCATTTATAGCAATGGGCAAGTTAACTTGAGAAATTCTATTTCTAATTTGTCTATTCCCAAAAACGATTAAGGAAGATTTTAGGGGATTCAGTTTTAGACAGTGTTGTAATGAGGAATTATATAACAAATTTAAATCTAGGTTTAAAGCACAAATTGCTTGAGGAGCTTCATCAGGGAAAAAAGATATATAAACTTGAGTATCATCTGCATAAAAATGTTGTTGACAAGAGACTAGAGCCGATTTCAGTTGAGAAGTGTAAATTGAAAATAGCAGTGGTCCTAAAATAGACCCTTGTGGAACCCCTGAATGCAGACGTAAGAAGGAGGACCTATTACCAGCAACGTTTACTGACTGCATTCTATCTCTGAAGTACATATCAAACAATTGAACTGCAGAATGCGAAAGACCTATATAGTTTAAGATATTCAACATTAATTTATGATTTAGGGTATCGAACGCTTTAGAAAAATCTAATAGTACAAGAATTGTTAGCTTACCTTGATCATTTGCCCGGAATATATCATCAGTCACTTTTAACAATGCAGTAGTACAACTATGATTTTTTTTGAAGCCTGACTGATTGACTGGTATGATGTTATTTTCGTCTAAATGTGTCTTCATCTGCCTTTCAATAATTTTCTCGAGGATCTTTGAGAGTGTAGGTAAAATAGTGATAGGTCTTAGATTATCAAAAGAGCTTGGATTTTTCGTTTTAGGTAGAGGGCGTACCAAGCCTTTTCGCCACATATCAGGGTAGACTGAATTAGCGAGACAGAAATTCATGAGATGAGTAATAAATGGCAAAATATATGGAGTGCATAACTGAATTGTAAGAATGTTAATACCATCAATCCCAGTAGCCTTACTTTTTAATGAATTTATAATTTTTAAGACTTCATGTTCAGTGACTAATTTAAATTTAAAACTAATGTCATGTTGGCTAAAGGTATTTGTTTTATAAAAGTCAACAAGCTCATTATCAGGATCTAGGACAGGTATGCTATTTATAAAATGTTTGTTAATCTCCTCCGTATTTGATAGACTATCGGGAAGGTTAGTAGTTTTTGCTTTATTCATACCTAACTCTCTCATTACAGACCATGTAGCCTTGGAATTTTGGCAGCTACTCAGCTTGGTTTTGAAATATGCGCGCTTCTCACGTTTGACCGCAGCAGTAACTTGATTTCTCAAATCTTTGTATGTTTCCCAGTGGGTAACATGCCGAGTAATTTTATAAACCTGAAGAGCATGATCTCTGAGAAGCATTAACTCTTTCACTGCAATATTTAGCCATGGTGCATACTGTTTTGTGATTCTATAAGTTTTCATGGGAACATGAAGGTCAAGCAACGTAGTTATATTGTTTACAATAAAGTCAACTTTACTATCCACATCACTGAGATCGTAAATATTTTTCCAAGGTATTGACTGCAAGTCACTTTTAAACTGCTCGTAATTTAACTTCTTAAAATTTCTGGTTGTTACATATGTTACTTTAGATGTAAGTCTAACATCAATCAAACAATAAACTAATTCATGATCACTTACCCCTACAACATGAATAGTACCAGCATCGCTGACGATGTCCTCATTACTAGTCAAAATGTAATCAATAAGAGTTGCAGTGTTTGCAGTTATTCTGGTAGGCTGTTTAATTAACTGCTTCATTCCAAAGCTTTCGAAGATATCAATGATGTACTTACTATTGGACGAGGCAAAGTTGAGAAGGTCAGTATTAAAATCACCTAAGCAAAAAATTGAATCAGCAACTGGATACATAAAAGATAAAGAAGTTTCAAATTCTTTGAAAAATTGTTTAAAATTACTATTAGGAGCCCGATAGCTGACTGAGATTGCAATAGACTTGTCTCCTATAATAAGTTTTACCCAAATTAATTCAATTTTATCATTTTTTTGCAATATAGTATACTTTATGTCATTACGTATGTAAAATCCTACGCCACCACCACGACTTTCTCTATCAAGGCGAACAAAGTTATAGTTATCTATATGAACAGCATCGTCTGGAATGTTTTTATCAAGCCAAGATTCTGTAATACCCAAGATATGGAAGTTATATTGTAATAATACGTTTTTGACACAATCAAAATGGGCCAACAGAGAACGCACATTCAACTGAGCACATTTTAAAGATTCCATTTTGTAAATATATATAAATTTGTGTAATAAAAGAGAAAAGAAAAAGTTATATCAACTACAAACAGTAGTAGAAAACAATTAATAGAAAGCAAAAAATGAAAGGAAAAAAAAAATGCCAATTGGCAATAGAGAGACAAATGTTCTAACAGACAATTGCTTAACGCCTTCCCGCTACATGGAGACTAAAAGCTATAGGTAAAACCCAAGTAAATGATGTCAGAGGTAACTATGTATGTCTGAAATTACATGAATTCATTCATACTAAATAGCGGATGTGTAAGTAAAGCTAGATGTAATATAACATAGCTAGATATACATATATACATAATAAATGAAATTAAGATACACATATCAGCAAATAGTGAGAAAAATATATAAAATTCAGTATGAGACCAATACCAATGCTAGGAAAGGATAAGAATTATATAAAAAAAAAACCTTTATAGGCTATCAACAGTATCAACCTTACGATGATATAATAATGCAAGAATATAAATAATTCTAAGCTAATCTGCTACAGTAACACAACAGAGGTAATATAAGTGAGATCATAACATAAGCACCCACCAAAACAGAATCATGTTTTTCTATGTAATGACATCTAACAGAAATGATAGATAACTTACTGTTGTTTTGTTTACAAATAATACATCAAATAACTGATGAAAAGTAACTATGTCTCGAAAAAATATATACAATATGTATGTAATACTAGTACTAGGAACGCAATAAGAAGTACCAAGTATGAAATGCTCTGTTTACCAGGCTATAAAAATAAACATCGACAAATACCTTAAATTCCACTGCTAACTTCGCTCAGTAAGTGGAAATAAAATAACTAAAGTATGTCTAAATAAATTAATCCATAAATTAACTGAACCATAGTAATGCAGAAATATAACATATCTAAACTATTCAGCTACGGTAAAGCAATTAAACTAGTACCAGTGAGTTAGTTCATAACAGAAATTCCACGCAAAATAATAATGTTTTTCTATGTAGTAAGATCTGATAGGGATGTTATAGAAATTTTACTATTATTTTTGTTTGCAAAGATATTACCTCGCCGTGTCCACACATTTTTTGCTCCCAATATTAGTTTGGCTTGCTTGTACAGCTGAAGAACACTATCAGAGAGCAATTCACATAACATCACAGCACTACCTTTCAAAACACTTTTGGCGTAGAATACTCTGTCTCGCAGCCAGCGGTTAACAAAGAAAACGGCCACCGGCCTGGGACGTTTACTCCTGTCGGCTCGGGAACTCGTAGAAGTCGTAGAACTCGCACCCATCCTATAACAATAATTGATGTCTGCCACCGTAACCTCAAAATTGAATTTAGAGGTTATAAATTTCGCCATGGTTTCTGGCAAAACACTAGTGTCGCCCTCTTGGATGCCGAAGAATGCAACACCATTTTCGTTGAACCGTTTTTTCTGCATATCGAGGAAATCATGCATTTCCTTTTTCACTTCCGCTAGGCTTGACTTTATGCAATTCTCCAACTCGTTCAATTTGTCGGTCAGCTGTTTTAGTAGATCAGGGTTCTTCTGTGCGGTACCTGTAGCAATAGCAGTACCGAGCTGGTTTCTGATTTCACCAAGGCCGGTTTCCAACCGGTCCTCAATTTGGCTCATTTTACTAGAAATCTCGGTGGTACTGCCTTTTCTCTTATGCCTAGACATACCTCAGCTTTCAAATCACAACTTGCACACACACAGGATAAAAAATAATCGATAATTCAGTGTGAATTTTGATTTTTCGGGAGAGCGTCGCGTGGTCTGTCAGTTACACATCAGCGCCATGTTGCCACCCTCTCTCTAGTGGCTTAGTACCTACAAATCAAAAAGAATTTTTCATCAAGTACCGACTGGTTTCGCGACTCTTTTTGTTTCCATTCTAAAAGAATCGGTTCGCGCAAACCACCCGTATAGATTTCGGATGAGGATTCTTTGGAACATTAGTACTAAGATGCTACCCGCATTTTCATTCGGTTACTTAGCGATTTTTTCCACGTTTCAACGCCCCCTCCCCTCCATCGCCTATCCCTCCCACTTTGGAGTTATGGTGCAATGACAAAAAGGTTCCCTACCTGTAGAACCCAAATACCAAGCGTCATACGGTTTATTTCTCAGCACCAAAAATTACGCGTCATTGGTCTGGATAATAAGCTTTTCACTCCCTGATAGTGGAAAACTATTACCACTTCTTTCCATTGATGCGAATGTCGCCATTTTTTATAATACTCTAAACACTATGGCTTAACTGAAAATACTGATGGGTTAAACTGAACGGATATACGGGGTTTTTACGATCTTAGTGCATTAATTTGGAGGAACGATAGATCATGATATTTCGAGTCTGAAACCCCAGTACCATTTCACTGGTTAACGCATAGTTAGACAGGAAAACATTCAAAATGTATGACTGCAAAATCACAGTCCGACAACATTGCCCAGTATTCGCCCTAGTTTATGTCAGGTGCTTTTGGAGATATTCACGTAAACGAATGCTATTATCTCTAGACTTGTTGCCGCATATTCTGTGTTATCAGAAAATGTTCGATTTTTTTGAAACTTCAAATTTGGGATATTCGTATTAAATTTGTGGTACATGATGTGTAATATTCGTACTTTACATAACGGCATTGAGACCGTAAACACCCTGTACTTATCCAGGCGCTACCGTAAGTATGCTTTAACCACTGTATCTTTAAAGTGTTATTGGTCCGTTTATAAATGAATAGTGAGGGGCAATATATCAGGTAACATGGTAAAGTTTACTAAGCCTATCATCAAGACCAAAATTGTGCCTAAGAGGTACTAATTTCCCACTTAATTTCTCTACACATTTCTGAAATGCACGATAGGTAATCGAAGGCCATGGGTAATCTTGCCCATTTACCCAGGCAGAAATAAAGGTCATGTAACTTTGACGTGCAGCGGTTGAAGAGTGTAACTTCTAAAGGGTCTAAGTGCCAAATATCAAAAAGAATAATCAACCCAAAACATATTTTTCGTGTAATAAAACAAAAATATACCAAAGTAACGCTATATTTACTTTTATCACCAACTAATACAAGTTATATCGTAGTTAGAAAGACGCACCTTCCAAACTTCGTAACGAAAAAAGAAATACATTTTCAAAATTTTTCAAATGGTCTAAGTACCAAACAAATGAAAGCTTGAAATAATCTAAATACCAAGTGGCATAGCATTAAAAATGAACTAAATCAAACAAAATCAGCAGTTTATATATTCTAAGTACCAAATCTGCAGCAAAAAACGAACTAAAGTACAAACATAGCTGTCATAGTACATAGGCACTCTATATTCAAAAAATAGTAATAAAGAGAGAACAACTTTTCAAAAAGGGGTCTCAGCTTTTGCGATTAGATCCTCATAAAAGGAGCAATATTTTAAAGGAATATAGTGCAACATAAATTTCAGATCTGCCAATTTTTCCGCACTTATTCGTGATTTACACTCCAGTGGTGGGATTACATCTGAACGGAAACCTTCAAGTGTTTTCCCTTTTTGAGAACATTACATCTTTCCCATGGAGACACATCACTGAAATTTTTTCGAATGTGTACAGTAGAAGGGGTTTCATTTGAAATTCGCAGCCACGATGCTTGAGAGGTGTTGAGCTTTGCGGTGTTTATGTAGGAATCAGTGATGAAGATCTTTGAAATCATTTTCCTCCATATGAGTAATTTTATAACGGTTTTTCTTTCTTTTTCTTTTATCATTTCCTCAATATCTTCTGGAACTAATAGCTTCTTCACCCTCTTGCGTTTCTCAATTTGAGCGAAATCTCTATCACACGGTTAGTACGTGTATCCAGAAACCAAAAATTTTTTATCAATTTGAATTTTTTTTCCAATTGCAACAAGATATATGAGAGCTATTAAAACCATGTTACTTTTATGCTGCCCATTGCAGTTGTCACTCCATAGACACAAGTTCTCCTACACAGTATCATTTCGAGGAAGAAAAACTTTTAGAAGAGCTGAGGCTATCTCGTTTCCACTACTACCTGTTTGAGACTCATTCCATAAACACATTATTGCCGTGTGCACCTCTCGAAAAATGAAAAACTGGCACCCTTTAGGAGTTACACTCTTCAGTTATTGTGCTTATGCACACATAAAAAGAAATTCTCAAGTCAAGAATTGCGATATTCTTGTAAATACATACTCACAACAAGAATATCGGTTCTCACTCTAAGAAAGAATATTTGATGAGAAAATTATAAAAAATGTGTATCAAGAATAATATATTTTTGATTTATATACTTATTTTAGAGAAATATGCTCCAAAAGAAAATATAATTTTCTTTGCGACCAAGGCTATAATAATTTAATAACAAATATTTCATAATTTTATATCAAGATTATCATTTTTTTCCAGCGGTGCCCAGTTTACTTCTATCAAGAATATAGACAGCTTGCAAATGCGAACCTTCATTTAAAATATGATGATCTTGGTTTGAAAATGAACGCTGTTTTACAAGCACATCCTATATGTGTATCAAGTAAATCATTTATTTGACGTCTACCAACGTCGGAGTGCGCAGGCGTGCAGCGTGTCACGGGTCAAGTCTAACCTCTCCACCCTCTCTACTCAACAGCCTGTTGCCCGTCCGCGTCCGCGCCGCCATTATCGGTTTTCGGATTGGCAAATTCGCCGCCGTCTTTAGCACCGTAGCGTAATACCTGCATCCTGAATCCTACATAATAGCACATAATAGTATCTAGTCAAACTGTTAAATAAATTGCCATTACCATGTGATACCCGTGATACCACCATCAACCATCGGTCAAAGAATCTGCCGGTAGTGCTGGTCCACTGCCATTTGAGTCGCGTCCTAGTTCCCATCAGCTTCCTTATCACTGGATCTATCCAACCATGAATGAGCTATTAAAAAAATTGGGATGCGAAGACCTGACTCAGGTGTTCCTGGATAAGTACTTAGTATATTAAAAGTGATTTAAGAAATTTTGCAGAACTATTTCTCCAGAAAAATTCCTACATGCTCATAGAAGAGTTTGAATCCTCAAACTAATACTACTAGATTCCTCATCCAGAAATATCACAATTTTAGAATGAAGTTGAGCTACTTGCGTCAAGTTTATGAAATGCTCCCAGTTAAGATTATGAAATGCTTCAGTTAAAATTATGAAATACTTCGGTCAAGATTACCATATGCTTGATTTAAGGTTTTGTTATTCTTACTATCAAGAATTTCCCAGCTTTGCATTGAAGACATTTTCTCAATCTAACCCTTATATGGTCAAAGATATCATATTCTCACTTTAAGATTAGCATAGCTTTGCGCGTATAGGAAGTTATGGTATACTTGAATTAAAGCATCTGTGCTCCATCTAGGAAATTATTGTGTGTGTCTGTGGTGATCTCACACTATAGTCAAGCTTAGAAGCTATTTCGGTTGCACTGGTGTGTAGCACCATTCGTGACAGTTTCTTTAACTGCAACCACATTGTGATAAATCGTATTATCCTACGGAGTAGTGCTTCCCAGCGAGCTTTCGGTAGTGATACGAAACCGGCCCCTACACTGCATGCAGGAAGCACTAGTCGGTCACGTCGACGTTTACAGTGTACACTCACGAGACCGAAAGCGGTTTTAATCTGCAGGCCGGCGAATCGCGAAGTTTCCCGGCAGCTAGTATTTCCCACGAGGCTGCCGCACGTCGACTTCTGGGACATCGACTTCCGGTTTACTTTAAACCGTCGCGTCGCGGCGCTGATAAAGCAGCCGCTGTTTGCTAGCGCTGCTTCCAAAACGCAAAGCCAAAGCTGCTGATGAAAATCTGGCTTGAAGTTGAATTATAAGGTTGTGTAGATAATGCTTGAAGTAATTTCCAACCACCACTGTCAGTAATATATGCTTCAGACTGAGGTCTGTGTTATTCTAGGAGAATGTATCTTCTTCTTCTTAGGGTGCCATCTTCTTACGAAGGTTGGTCATGACAATTTTCACTTTATTAGCTGCGGCTCTGAATAATTGTGTTGTGGAACAGTTATACAACTCCCTCAAGATACGAAGCCACGAGGTGCGTCTTCTTCCTACATTGGGTTTGCCATCGATTTTTCCTTGCATAATGACATGGAGAATTTGATCTTTCACCTCTCATTATATGGCCCAGGTATTGTAATTTTCTTATTTTAATTTCTGTGACCAGTTCCTTCGTTTTGGAGAGCTGTCTTAAAACTTCCTTGTTGGTAACATGATCTATGTACGATATTCTCAATATTCGCCTATAAAGCCACATTTCAAAAGCTTCTATTCGTTTCATCATGGTTTCTGTTAGTGTGGATGCCTCTATACCATATAACATGATAGAGAACACATAGCATCTCAGCATACGAATCTTGAGTTCCTTGCTCAGAGACTTGTTACAGAAAAACTGTTTCATTTTTATGATAGCATTCCGGGCGATTTCTATCCTTGTTTTTATTTCTACATATGAGTCATTGTTACAGTTTATAATTATTCCGAGATATTTGTATTTATATATTCTCTCTATTACTTGGTTAGATACCCTCAAGTCAGGATGAATATCATTTTTCTTTGTAAAAACTAGAAATTTTGTTTTATTTATGTTCATGTTCAGCCCATATCGCAAGCAGACGTCATGTACCTTCTGTTTGATTCTTTGTAGGTCTAGTATGTTTTCTGCCAACAACACTGTATGAATGTATGAAGCTTACCAAATATTGAACTTTAGATTTAGCCTAAGGTGTATTTTTGTGCATTTTGTTTTAGTATTTATAAAACTAGAGAATGGAGGCTGAGTCCGGTTAGTCAGCTTGAAACTTTCCGAAAACATCCGACCTATTACTTGTAAAAGACGTGCCATTTTTTTAAGAATGACTAGTTTTGTAACCTTTTTAAAAATAACTTCAAACCAACTGAGGTTACCAAGAAAACTGTTTAGTATTTTTTCTGCATATAGGTGCTAAACTTAAATACTTATTGACCGACCCTAGTTAATATTTCTGTGGCTTGGATGAACTAGGGCCTATCTGCATAAAACAAGTTTTGAGAAAATTGAAGATTTGTGAAAAAAATTCGAAGTTGTTTTTTATTGACGTTTCTTAACCTAGCGACATGATATTCTGATAAACATTGTAATGAAATGCTAAATATTCATAAAATATGACACTATTAGGTTTATTGATGTCGTTAAAAGATTTTTGTTAGTTAGGCCCCAGCAGATTGGTCTCAAGTTAATATAAGCCTTGTCTTTAATACAACAGTTGACACACTCAGGACCAGAAAATTGTTACTTAGGACCGGTCGTCGTGCAAAACATTAGTTAGGCCCTTTTTACCTCGTCAAAATTTTCCTCATTATGTTTAATTACAGTAGTAGAAGATTTAAGATTTTCTGTAGTAGAAACTATTTTATTAAAAAAATACATCGTTTGCAAACTGTGTAATGTATACTAATGTAGAACAAAGAAGATATTCATTATTCTAACAAGAAAAATCATTAGCAGATGTACACATGTATGGAAGATTGTGTCTCAGACGTATGGGCTACTGATCATAGTTTAACACAATAGGATAAACGTTTTTGTCGTCACTGATACTGTCAGCTTTTAAATTCAAATAAAATAGTTGACTGTTCGGATATATGTAACACAACAAGGTTCTAATGTCTTCAAGTTTCTTTTTAGGCAGTAGAAGCGGGTACGCATCATGTAGTTTTTCTAAACTAGGATGTTCTGTGCTTAACTGTCCTTTTTTAGGTTATTGTTTACCAAGTCTCAAGGGCCTATAACATACATCAGAATTCGAGTATTACATATGTTTCAAAATAATAAGGGCCTAAGTAATAGATAGAACCTACATTTAAAACCAATTATACATCTATGTTACACTTAGGCCCTTTGAACCTTTTTATCTGGAAACTAAAAGCGGCCGAAGATAAAATAGGTGTCGTATTTCTTATATCATTTATGCTGACTTTTAGTTAGGCCAGAGAGTGGAGCAAAAAGCAAAAACAGCATAAAGGCTCAAGTCCAAATAGGTCCCAATTAGGTGGTCTATATTACAAGATAGATCCATTTACGACATGCAAAATGTTTAATTAGTGTAGATAAGACCGTAATAAAAAGACCTAAGGGATACATAGGCCTTTGTATACACTGGAGTGGTTATACTTGGACCTATTCACATACTATGATTCTGATTTTCTGCTACGATTTTCATCCATGAATTCTAAAATATTTTTAACAAAAGTGTCATCCAGATTTGACGTTTTGTTTCTAATATTGATAAAATACCATTGGATGAAACTTATTAACCTAGCCCGCAGAACCCTATAGAAAGCTTTTGCTAAATAACATCCAAGAGAAAAGCTTTGTCAAATTCTTTGTTAAATATGCACGTTGATAAAATCGGGCCTTAATATCACTTAATTCATGTTTCGGTATAAACCTTTTCGTTGACACTGACAATTATGAGCGTTGCACTGGGACAGTCGACTTGTCTCTATTCATTCATTCTTTGTAAGTAAAACTAATATTTTAAACCGATAAAGTGCTTTTCCCCAACGCAACTACCTAGACCACCAGCCACTCACCCGTATTTAGTTTCGCAGGACGTGTTCCAGGCGCCAATCGATATTAGACGTGTTTTTTTATCCTGTGCATGGCTGGACTAAGGATAGAAATACGGACTCTCTCCTTCTCCACACAGGATGTTGTTTCGGACGGAGTATATTTCTGTACAAAAGATCCTGAGTTCCTTACCCGGAAAGGCCTTTCCTTTGTGTAAGAAAGCTAGACTGATGTACGTACTAACAGACACATACGTCGCAGTAATGCTCCCTCACTCAAAGGTTGAACAGAATTGCAAAATTATTATAAAAGATCTGGTTATTTGGAAGATTCTTTTGTGTTCTGTTGTGTTTTCTTAAGGAATCCTGAAATGGATTACATCGAGATGACTTCATCCAATAACACGCAAGAGCAATGAGTAGCCCTCCTGCATTCAGGTTCTTCTTTTTGATAGGGAAAGCTTCTATAGCTTGTTGGACGCAAGAAAATATTGAACGACGGCCTATAAGACTGCTATAATTCCTAGTCTTCCGTCGTCTATACTTTCACATGTTTACGAAATTCACTAAAACCCCGTATAAATGTGTTAATCAATGCTAAACCTCAGCAAGTCATATAAAATTGCAAGATTGCATATATCCGCAACTGCTAAATCAGGATATTGGCGAATGTCTGTACAGCAAATTTATTAGCGTAAAATTACATAAGCGTATTTCAAAGACAATTCTGAAATTACAACAAAACGACAAAACTATAGGTTTGTTTATAGTAGACGCAGAAAGTAGATGCAAACGAATCCTGTTGTATATGGCGCAGGCTTGTCATAATATCAGTCTTATTATCATACGCCTAGGCTTTTCCAATATGACTAGGCGTAATGTAAAACTAATAAAGGAAAATCTGACAATATGACTGATTATCTAAGACGTGTTATAATACGCCTGACGCTTTTTAGTTTCATTGTTTAAAAGAATCTGTACGGGGTTGTTTTTAAAATTTGACTGTATAAAATACGTCACACTTGCAGTGTGCCAGGCAAATTATGAAAATCACTCATAGGGCAAAAAAATAAATAATTATAGATTTGGGTTATTTATTAGAACATGATCCACTCTTACGCCGCCCAATTTGCCAGCACAGCTAAAACTCCCCATTAAAACTTTTAAAATTTTAAGATTATGGTATGGTATGGCTATTACAACTTCTCACTTTTGTAAAACTTTTCAAGTTCTTCATAATACTTGTCCTCGTGGACAAATACACCTAGCGAGTCGCCACTCATTTTCAATGCAATCATTTGCACTAATATTGCACAGAGAAAGTGAACAGTAACTCACAATCACGATAGTCGTCAGTCGTATTATAATACGACGAGTATAACCAATCAGAATCCAGAGTAATCGCGCGCTATCGAAATTTGACAATAAGCCTAATAAGCAATAGGCGTATTCTAATACGCCTTAAATTGTCAGTCAAATTGCGAGTTCCTCGATTATTTCGGTGATATAGCAATACACCTAGTCGTATTGAAAAAGTCTAGGCGTATAATAAAATGACTAATTTTACAATAAGACTACGACATATATAATATTATGTATAAAATATGATATTACGTGAGATTACCTATATGTTCACCATGTTTATTGACAATAACGTTTATTTTCCTGTGACTCTATCGATTAATCCTATACTACAGCACGAGCACAGAACGAGCAAAGAAAGCAAGAGTTGAGAACTGAAAAAGAAAGCTTACACAGGTAATAATAGATCAGAAAATAATGTTAATGACACCTTGAGCACTTCATTTCATCATTGAAACTAAGTTCCGCGGAAACTGAAACTTAGGCCTCAATAGCCATAACTGCCACAGAAAACTATTAAAATCAACAACAAAACATCATCTTCAGCTATGATGATATTTTTGTATGACGTCTCTGGCCTATTGTTATATAGGCTTGCACCTGTATTAAAAAAACGGTAGGTTTTCAAATACTAGTAAGTGTCATATTCCTAAATTTAGCTCCATTTTCTCGACCTGGGAATATTGAGTGATCAGCGTTTTATTTAGCGTTTATGAGATTATATCGCGTGATGAGGTACACGCCACCGTTGTCCTTGATTTGACAGTAATTCAAATAATGATGAAGGTGCATGCTTTTATTAGTAGATTACGTGCCTCATTTATGCTTTCAATTCCCATTTCGCTTATCGAATGAAGGTATCTTTTTGTCAATTTCCACTGAAATAGGGTTTTAAAATATACCGAGTACCGTATGTCAAAGTGGAGAGAATCAAACAATCGTACGGGACCCTTTCCATGAAATGGTTAGGAAACGATAATAGAATATATATGATGTAAAACGAATATCAAACATAAAGCTAAAGTTAGATACAGTACAACAATAAGTTGTACAACAATTACAGAAAATTGACTGAATTAAAGCCAATGGGATATTTCCCGAACAAAATTTTATGACGGAATATTGATGTTACGTCCCAAAAGCCATGTAACTAATATTTTTACTTTTTACTGTGAACGCGAAGTGGCTTAAAAGCACCTGCAAAGTTCAAACATAAAATTTCGCGCCAAAGCTGTGACGTAATAAATCTAAGCATGACGTAATAGGCCTTTCGTGGAGCTATCCTTAGAATGTGACTCTACTTTGTCGTCTGACCTATTTTTCTCCATCTGCAGACATAACCTCCGCTTCGTATTGATATTGACAGATGTTTGTCTACATCACTTCATGATCTATCTTGGTTTAATAGCAGTCTACAAAAAGGAGGGAAATTAAATAAATATAAAATAAAGTTTACATCCTTTATAAAAGAACTATGCAAAATATTAACACCGTGACAACCTTGAATCTACGCTCAATTCAAATTAAAATAGTCACATCCTATCTACATCCGGCATAAAAATCACTTTTGATTGGTTGATTTCTTAGGCGGGAGGTTTAAGAGATTTAAATGAGCTCTTTTCAAATGGATGATTTTCAACGTCTAGCTTTACTCCACGTGGGCAGAAAAAAATTGAGCAAGCACTGCCATCATTACAAATTAGATACAAGCAATCCATTTCAGCCATTAGACAGGCAATATTAGCAAGTTGGAAAATATCCCATTATTTATTCATGTTTCTTGAAGTTTTCAAAGATGATAGGGATTTAAACTCGCTTATTGTTGGCACCCTTCCTATCGTTGGCACTCTGATCTAATTTGCTAAAAAATAAGGGAACAGTAAAGTAATGTGCTTTCAATGTTCCTTCGTGTATGACACCCGATATCGCTTAATATTTTTCAAAAGCCTGGTCGTGCCTATGTGATTTAGTATGTCTTTGAGAGTAGAGCAAAGCAGTTGTGTTTTTGCGGAAAGCAAATCATGGTAAATTACTAGCGTTTTGTTAAGACGTACTATCAGGGCGTTATTGGTATAAAAAAACTATTTAATGAAAATATCTATCTCCAGTAGCATATACTCTTAAAGTCAAAATAAGCTGGATATTTCTGAAAAAATTATATATGAAAAATGTTACCCATATAAGCACCTAGCTAAAAGCATGTAGGTAGGTAGGCACCTAGATATCAATACTGTACCTGCCCACGGGTGCCAATAACTAGGCAATAGTGGGTGCTAACAACTGGCCAAGAGTGCCAATAACTGGAACTTTCACAACTTTTCATTTTAAACCAATCTCCATGGAAATAGCTAAATGCTTCACAATTCTTCTTGTACTTTGTGGAAGTAGATTGTTGGAGGCACATAACTTCATAGTTTCAATAACAGGATAGGTACACAAGTCCTCTAAAAGGACATCCAAAGGGAAGGAACCTCTTAAAGTGCCAATAATTGGGTAGTTCACCCTAGTTCTATATGCAACACTGGTCTGATAAGGCAACTACCACACTTCAAATACTATTTACCACTAAAAGCTCATAGGAACTATTCTTGGCAACTCACAGTGTTTGCTTTTTCAACAAATTGCTTGCAAAACTTACTTCTCTTGACAGCAGTATTAATAATTCGCAATCTTCCTGGTATGCAGATGTGAAGAGGATGTTGATAATACGTAACATGTTCTTTTTCTTTAAATCAATCTTGATCAAAATAAAATCATATTTTTTAATGCTAATTCAAAGTAGACATTTAAAAATATATCTGCTACAAAATCATATTGCAGATACTAACAGACCTCACGTAACCCAATTAAGGGTCTAGGGTATAGCGCGCGAAATTGAGAATTCAAGAAAAGACGTATTCCCGTGTTAGCGAGGAGGCGTGGCTGCCTGTTCCCCTTCTCCAGTGTGTGTGTGTGTGTCTAAGATGAGGGGAGATAAGTCCAAAAATCCAAAGGTAAGATCAAAAGTTCCAAAGGTAAGGTCCAAAGGTCACCATAAAAATGAATTTCACATTTCCAAGCTCTTGACGTTACCTTTGAACTTACAATAATAACTCAAAGAGCAAATTGAAGAAGAAGGCTTGCGCTTGTGCAACTATTCAGCCTTTTTTTGATATCGTGTTTGGTTGTTAAATTACAGGCATTTATAGAATGTATGATTTTGCATTACAAGTTTTTTTGCACATCAAACAATTTTTTTGAGAAAATCGAAAATAGTTGTCATTCACTAAGGTCTTAACTATCGCCTTCTGGAATATTGTATGTGTAGTTTGAAAATAGAGTGAGTTTGCGAGAAATTGTGAGTCCGTGGTTTACATGGCAAATACGTATGTATAAATGTGTGTATCCATGCCCCCTAATCCCTCAAAATCATCAAACTGCTAATTTTTAATCAGTTGACAGTACAATATTATAATTTGCTATGGATCTGTGTATGACGATGAGGCAGCAATGACACGGCAATACTAATCATAATAATTCACAAGTGATGTAGCGTCACGAATTATTAATATTTCATTTGTTTTGTGTCAATGGTGCTGCGATGCCTGGTCAGTGGGGCGCCACCGCGATCCGTTCTGCCTTGTTCAATGCAGATACTGTGTGACGCTCTGCTTGCTAATGCAACGCACCATTAGCATATGCACACAAATCCCAATGCTATTTCGATATCAAACAGAAATAATAATTTCGCTGTTGGTAAGCCAAACGAACTCCTGTCTATTACAAGTATTTAATAAACGATATATAAATATAATAACATAGTATACCATATAAAAATCGCAATAAAAAATATATCTTCTGAATTCTAATTTCTCCTAAGACTTTACAAAGATAAGTGAGTAGTGACTGGTAGGCAAAGTCAGGCCACCCTTGACTATGTTGCCAATAATTTTCACTACTAATTTCTTATCTTTGTGAATATTATTCATACATAATTATATAATATACAATAGGGTACTTGCAGAAAAAAATATTATGTCGTTTACGCGTTCCTTAGAGCCTAGTAAACATGACAAAATCACTTGTTTGGTTTTTTGGAATCGGCTGTGAGAGATATTCCAAAAAATATTTCAAGTGCCGGAAAATGCCGCGCAAACAACCTCTGACGTCAGTGATATCCAATAGTGATGGGATGTAAAGTATTGATATTCGATATCGATAGCCAGTGCTAACCTAACATTTTGACATTGATCATTATAACCACAAAAGACAGTCACACACAAAAGTACAAAAGTCAGAAGAATAAAAGTTAGGCTAGATTACTAATTCACTTTGTAGGGATGGGCTTGAATTAGATCCTATCTTTGGATTCATTCATAATGGGATGCGCCGAAATAAAATGATGGCTTCGATTAGTTGCGAATCTCGGTCACAAACAGGATGAACTGAGATACCTATCAGATATAAAAATTTATTACAACGAAAATGCTAGTGGGTTAATTGCCTGTTTCAAATATGTTTAAGTATCAATAAATTGAGTGGCATTGTTAAAGAATTCAGATCATCTCTAGTTTGCAGTTGAATCTCACTGACCTGCGCTGTAGCAGTATCGATTGTCGATATCAATAAGATATCTGTGACGTCAGTCCTTGTTTTAAGTCACGTGGAAAAATTGGAATATATACTTATCTTATTTTGCAAATATATTTTTTGGGCCGTCAGTAAAATCAAGTACCCTATAATGAATATCACAAGTGTTTCATCACATAAATCTTCCAGCTATTGTAAAAAAATTGCTGGACGCAGTAAAATTTGCTGGGTGGACGGCGAATCATGCCAGTGGCGTTTTTTCAAGTGATTCGCACATAAACAACACGATCATGAAGTTCACTAAAATATTTGAGAAATATGTACCTAAGTCAGTAGTACAGTTTTTTAACAAACACGATCTGTTTAATAACTATAGTAACTATCAATTTGGTTTTCAAATGAACCGTCAACTGTAAAAGCAGTAGTACAACTGTAAAAGCAGAAATACAATTCATTGATATACTATTTGGTAAACTTGATAAGGGTAATAAATGTTTATGATTTTATCAATCTGAGCAAAGCTTTTGACTTAGCTGACTATGAAATACAACTAATAAAAGCTTGAAATGTATGGTATCTATGGTAAATGGCTTTAAGGCTGTTTGGCTAATAGAAAACATATGTTTAAGTTGAATCTGTAAAATCACAAAAACTTAAAACTGATATAGGCATACCACAATTTCCAATTTTTCGCCCTCTCTTATATAACATATTTGAAAATGAGCTCTGTAGTGAGAGATATGCCATGTATGCCGATGATAAGTCATTAATTATTGGAGAAGAAGATCTGAACATCGGTATCGGTAACGGTAACTTCAACAGCCACCAACGAATTACTAAGATTGATATTGAAAATCATATATCGTTAGAAAGTAGAAGGGGGGTAGTCATTGCCGAAATAAAAACCAGTTATGTAAGAAAGGTAATCAATTTCTATATTTGATTCTGTAAACCAAAATAGGCATTCCCATTTGGAAAAATGAAGTTTTCTGTGATTGAAACTTCCTTAATTGATCTACTTATTTCTCCAAGCACAGAAAAAAAAGTGTAGCCGTCTGACTTAAGGTGATTCATTTCATGCTTAGTAGTACGGGAAAGTCACACCCTTCCAGGTTTTATAGTTTCTGCGATATTAATTTTTTTTTCTGATACCTGCTTAAACCAGTAATGGTGATTTGCGTTTAAACGGTTCATTTAAAGCTCTATGTGCGATACATAAAATCGCACCAGAATTCACCAAGGAATCTAAATATGCAATAACATATAGGGGGTTCCACTCAAACAAATGTAAGTTTGATATGAACCACCCTGTATAAATGTCAAATTTTAAGTGAAAGTATTTTTACTTTATAGCCGTCTAGACCTTCTACTATGATCAGGTAACATATTCTTGAAATTCGTTTCAGCAAGCCCACAATCTTTCGTCCACTCACTATTGCCCCACCCTGTATTATCGTATTGAAAATATAGATGTCGCTTACTATTTGAATGACAAATGAAATTGAAATAGGCTAGTTTCATGAGAATATTCTCGTTAATTATACGTTATCCTGTCTTCATTTCAAAGTGAGCTTCGTGCGATTTGGAAACTGTTGACAGATAAAAGATACTTAGGCCCGATTCTATCAACACGGGCATTTTAACAAAGGTTCTGACCAATCAGAGCAGCCCGTTCAAGAACTATGGGCTGCTCTGATTGGTTCTCTGAAAATTATTGATTTCTCTTGAAATTTACGTCAAAAATGGAGTCAAGTTGATTGACTCAGTACTTCCCACACATTACTGTGATATCAGTTTATTATTTTCCCATAGCATGAAGCTTTAGTCTGAGATCCCCTTGCAACCAAATCATCGGCAGCCTTCCCTCCCCAAAAATTGTCTTATGCCGCTAAGTCTTTCCTTCAGAGGTCAATGGATAGCCTAAAACATCTACAAACGAAGTTCGAGTTGTTTTCATACCTTTAGTTTTTTATTATTGCTATATACGCTGCCACTGACACGATATTTAACAAACATACGCGTTTTCCATCCTCACCACGGTAATAATACTGTGTCAAAATTTAATTAGAATCAATCTAATAGTGTCCAAGTTATAAAATATAAAAAGATCTAAAGCAATAAATACTCGTATGTATATATATATAAAATTCTAAGTCCCTTAGTTTCCGTAATACGCTAGGCAATATTCGGATGGACCTAAAAACTTGATTTATGTCGCTAGGTCTTCCTTCACAGGTTAGTGGACAGCCTATGATCAATACAAGAAATTTCTCAGTTTTTCAACCCCCCCACCCCCTAACCACCGCATTTTCACCCCACCCAAAAAAACGCAGAAAATGATCAGGAACCTCTAAAACGCTTAAAAACGAAGTTTGAGCTGTTTTTGTATTTTTACTTTTTTTATTATTTCTGCGCCGCCACTGGCACGATTTATGGAAACCATACGCGTTTTCCATCCTCGCCACGGTAGTAATACTGTGTCAAAATTTCATTAACATCAATTCAACAGTTTCCTTGTAACACAATATAGAAGGATCTAAAGCAATACTCTCGTATGTTTACACCAGAAAAAATTCTTTGGTTTCTGTAATAGGCAAGGCAATGTTCGGATGGACCTGAAAATGTTATTTATGTTGCTAGATCTTCCTTCATGGGTCAGTGGACAGTCTATTATGAAAGCAACAAATTTTTCAATCTTACAACCCCCCACCCCCCAACCACCCCAATTTCACCCCCACCCAAAAAAAGTAAAAAATGATCAGGAACCTCTAAAACGCCTAAAAACGAAGATTGAGGAATATTTAATTTTTTCGTTTTTTGCTAATTACTCCGCCGCCCCTGCACCGATTTTCAAAGTTATAAGAACATTACCTACTAAGACCCTATCGGTGTGGGAAGTAAAAGGTGAAAAAAGACATGCTTTATATATAATCGACCATTGTGAACTCTCTAGTACCTTTTCAACTCTGATTTTCCATCCTAACAAAGAGTTTAGCAATTGCTAATCTGACCCAATTGGATTCCACAAAACCAACACATTTGATCACTGGATCACTGGATCAAATGTAGGTACTGTTAATTTAATTTAATGATGATAATAATTATAAATACCTCCAATATACCTTTGTATTATAGTGAAAAAGGGTAAAAATAACATTTTATTGCATTTCACAAAGCTATTATAGACACACACGATGCAAGCGTGCATTACTGGTTGCCTCTCCTGCTTAACAGCAAAGCCTTGCGATCTAGCAAAAGTATAACGTATTCCTTATTTTTCCTAAACTAGAAACCTTTCGTATAGTCAGAAAGTGAATAAAGTGCTTTAAATAAATGTGTTTCTGCGCTACGATGCCTTTTACGCAGTGCCTACAATCTTTACATACTCTGTGAATATTTCTATAAGGTCTATTCTGTGACATGCATCAAGTCTATAATCAATCTGACTGCAATTGCAATTGGTAATTATACAATAACTATAAGGTAAACATTAAAAATCTAGTATTACTTTGCAAATCAATCACCTTGTTCTGACTTTCTGCTATGATTTTGATCCATGAATTCTAAAACATTTTTGACAAAAGTGTCATCCAGCTTTGACGTTTTGTTTCCAATATTGATAAAATACTATTGGATGATACTTATTAACCTAGCCCGCAATACCCAATAGAAAGATTTTGCAAAACAACATCCAATAGAAAAGCTTTATCAAAGTCTTTGTTAGATAATTATGCAAGTTGATAAAATCGGGCCTAAAAGGGCTGATACAGGTACAAGCAAGTACGCGTACTTATTGCTCGACGACCTTTTTCGCCTGTGTGTCACCGTAAGTACGCGTACTTTAAAACCGTCGCGCAGACCGCCGGCGATCCAACTGGTTTGAAATCTTGCTCGTAGCTTGTCTCGGCTCGTACTATGGGCAGCAAGCCTCCACTTTGTTTCGGCAGGCCATCGATGCGTAACGCTTGTTGTGTTTGGCGTTTGTTAAAAGTTTTGTTTATTTAGGAAAATTATCAAAATGAGTGATTTCAGCTTCACGTGTGTCACCGCTTCGAGCCGAGTAAGTTCGCGAACTTAAAAATCGCGTACTTAAAGTTCGTACGTGTGTCACCCCCTTTTAGAGTACTTAGTTTTTCAATCACTTCGCTCTATGATCTGTTGCTGAACCAATGAAGCCTCAGACAGCGGCGAAATAAACTGGCACGATCCATCGATTTCTCGACGGCGCGTCTTGGCAGTTTGAAGTGAACCAGTGTCGACTTCCGCGACTTGGATGATCTCCAATTTACCACCTGTGCGAATGGTTTAGCATTACCTAAGATTTACGGCGCAGTGCTACCAAAATGCCGACACTCATTTATCACTAGCGATTTCGGGATTGAACGAATCTAGCGGTAATGGTGGTTTTATTCACCTCCCACCGAATGCCACCACTACCTGCGCGTTCTATCCTGTTTTTTGTTTGATTTGATTAAGCGAGAGCAGTTTTTTACTGAAAAGCACTACGAGTTCTCTACGACACCGTACCTCAGTAGAAGCAATATATCTAAAATACTGAAAAGTCAGTACCTTTACTTTGTTCAAATAACTCAACAATCCCACTATTTATTTTGTCTGTTTTGGTTATTTTACTTCCCAGATCGTAATGGTCATATTGTTTATAACTAAGCAAACCACCGAAGGTAAAACCCAGATACGAAACCTGGTAAATTTCGGTGGCCCGGACCCTGAGGTCCACCCGCAAAAAATCCAAAATCCTTATCTGACCCTCTATGAGGGCGAAACATCGCATGCTAGATAATTAGAGTATCCTAATTACAAATTCGGCCGCTCTTTCGAGTTTTAGTCTCGTTCAACAAAAATGGGAAATTTCGGTCGTCGGGATCCTGAGGTCCACCCGCAAAAAATCTAAAATCTTTATCTGACCTTCTATGAGGACGACACTTCGCATGCTAGATAATTAGAGTATCCTAATTACAAATTTGTCCGCTGTTTCCAGTTTTAGTCTCGTTCAACGAAAATGGAAAATTTCGGGGGTCCGGATCCTGAGGTCCACCCGCAAAAAATCTAAAATATTTATCTGACCTTCTATGAGGACGACACTTCGCATGCTAGATAATTAGAGTATCCTAATTATAAATTCGGTCGCTGTTTCGAGTTTTAGTCTCGTTCAACAAAAATGGGAAATTTCGGTCGCCCGGATCCTGAGGTCCAACCGCAAAAAATCTAAAATCTTTATCTGACCTTCTATGAGGACGACACTTCGCATGCTAGATAATTAGAGTATCCTAATTACAAATTTGTCCGCTGTTTCCAGTTTTAGTCTCGTTCAACGAAAATGGAAAATTTCGGGGGTCCGGATCCTGAGGTCCACCCGCAAAAAATCTAAAATCTTTATCTGACCTTCTATAAGGACGACACTTCGCATGCTAGATAATTAGAGTATCCTAATTATAAATTCGGTCGCTGTTTCGAGTTTTAGTCTCGTTCAACAAAAATGGGAAATTTCGGTCGCCCGGATCCTGAGGTCCAACCGCAAAAAATTCTAAAATCTTTATCTGACCTTCTATGAGGACGACATTTCGCACGCTAGATAATTAGAGTATCCTAATTACAAATTTGGCCGCTGTTTCCAGTTTTAGTCTCGTTCAACGAAAATGGAAAATTTCGGGGGTCCGGATCCTGAGGTCCACCCACAAAAAATCTAAAACCTTTATCTGACCTTCTATGAGGACGACACTTCGCATGCTAGATAATTAGAGTATCCTAATTACAAATTCGGCCGCTCTTTCGAGTTTTAGTCTCGTTCAACGAAAATGGGAAATTTCGGTCGTCCGGATCCTGAGGTTCAACCGCAAAAAATCTAAAATCTTTATCTGACCTTCTATGAGGACGAAACCTCGACTGCTAGATAATTAGGGTATCCTAATTACAAATTCGGCTGATATTTCAAGGTTTAGTTCGTTCAACGAAAATGGAAGATATCGGTCGCCCGGATCCTGAGGTCCACCCGCAAAAAAATCTAAAATCTTTATCTGACCTTCTATGAGGACGAAACCTCGCCTGCTAGATAACTAGAGTACCCTAATTACAAATTCGGCCGCTGTTTCATGGTTTAGTCTCGTTCAACGAAAATGGAAGATATCGGTCGCCCGGATCCTGAGGTCCACCCGCAAAAAATCTAAAATCTTTATCTGACCTTCTATGAGGACGAAACCTCGCCTGCTAGATAACTAGAGTACCCTAATTACAAATTCGGCCGCTGTTTCATGGTTTAGTCTCGTTCAACGAAAATGGAAGATATCGGTCGCCCGGATCCTGAGGTCCACCCGCAAAAAATCTAAAATCTTTATCTGACCTTCTATGAGGACGAAACCTCGCCTGCTAGATAACTAGAGTACCCTAATTACAAATTCGGCCGCTGTTTCATGGTTTAGTCTCGTTCAACGAAAATGGAAGATATCGGTCGCCCGGATCCTGAGGTCCACCCGCAAAAAATCTAAAATCTTTATCTGACCTTCTATGAGGACGAAACCTCGCCTGCTAGATAACTAGAGTACCCTAATTACAAATTCGGCCGTTGTTTCATGGTTTAGTCTCGTTCAACGAAAATGGAAGATATCGGTCGCCCGGATCCTGAGGTCCACCCGCAAAAAATCTAAAATCTTTATCTGACCTTCTATGAGGACGAAACCTCGCCTGCTAGATAATTAGGTTATCCTAATTACAAATTCGGCCGCTGTTTCGAGGTTTAGTCTCGTTCAACGAAAATGGAAAATATCGGTCGCCCGGATCCTGAGGTCCACCCGCAAAAAATCTAAAATCTTTATCTGACCTTCTATGAGGACGAAACCTCGCCCGCTAGATAACTAGAGTACCCTAATTACAAATTCGGCCGCTGTTTCATGGTTTAGTCTCGTTCAACGAAAATGGAAAATTTCGGTGGCCCGTATCCTGAGCTCCACCGCAAAAAATCTGAAATCTTTATCTGACCTTCTATGAGGACGAAACCTCGCCTGCTAGATAACTAGAGTACCCTAATTACAAATTCGGCGGCTGTTTCGAGGTTTAGTATCGTTCAACGAAAATGGAAAATTTCGGTGGCCCGTATCCTGAGGTCCACCCGCAAAAAATCTAAAATCTTTATCTGACCTTCTATGAGGACGAAACCTCGCCTGCTAGATAATTAGGGTATCCTCATTACAAATTCGGCCGCTGTTTCGAGGTTTAGTCTCGTTCAACGAAAATGGAAGATATCGGCCGCCCGGATCCTGAGGTCCACCCGCAAAAAATCTAAAATCTTTATCTGACCTTCTATGAGGACGAAACCTTGCCTGCTAGATAATTAGAGTACCCTAATTACAAATTCGGCCGCTGTTTCACGGTTTAGTCTTGTTCAACGAAAATGGAAAATATCGGTCGCCCGGATCCTGAGGTCCACCCGCAAAAAATCTAAAATCTTTATCTGACCTTCAATGAGGACAAAACCTCGCCTGCTAGATAAGTAGGTTATCCTAATTACAAATTCGGCCGCTGTTTCGAGGTTTAGTCTCGTTCAACGAAAATGGAGAATTTCGGTGGCCCGTATCCCGAGCTCCACCCGCAAAAAATCTAAAATCTTTACCTGACCTTCTATGAGGACGAAACCTCGCCTGCTAGATAATTAGGGTATCCTAATTACAAATTCGGCCGCTGTTTCGAGGTTTAGTCTCGTTCAACGAAAATGGAAAATTTCGGTGGCCCGTATCCTGAGGTCCACCCGCAAAAAATCTAAAATCTTTATCTGACCTTCTATGAGGACGAAACCTCGCCTGCTAGATAATTAGGGTATCCTAATTACAAACTCGGCTGCTGTTTCGAGGTTTAGTTCGTTCAACGAAAATGGGAGATATCGGTCGCCCGGATCCTGAGGTCCACCCGCAAAAAATCTAAAATCTTTATCTGACCTTCTCTGAGGACGAAACCTCGCCTGCTAGATAATTAGCTTATTCTAATTACAAATTCGGCCGCTGTTTCGAGGTTTAGTCTCGTTGAACGAAAATGGAAAATTTCGGTGGCCCGTATCCTGAGGTGCACCCGCAAAAAATCTAAAATCTTTATCTGGCCTTCTATGAGGACGAAACCTCACCTGCTAGATAATTAGGGTATCCTTATTACAAATTCGGCCGCTGTTTCGAGGTTTAGTCTCGTTGAACGAAAATGGAAAATTTCGGTGGCCCGTATCCTGAGGTCCACCCGCAAAAAATCTAAAATCTTTATCTGACTTGCTATGAGGACGAAACCTCGCCTGCTAGATCATTAGGCTATCCTAATTACAAATTCGGCCGCTGTTTGCAGTTTTAGTCTCGTTCAACGAAAATGGAAAGTTTCGGGGGTCCGGATCCTGAGGTCCACCCACAAAAAATCTAAAATCTTTATCTGACCTTCTATGAGGACGACACTTCGCATGCTAGATAATTAGAGTATCCTAATTACAAATTCGGCCGCTCTTTCGAGTTTTAGTCTCGTTCAACAAAAATGGAAAATTTCGGTCGTCCGGATCCTGAGGTTCAACCGCAAAAAATCTAAAATCTTTATCTGACCTTCTCTGAGGACGAAACCTCGCCTGCTAGATAATTAGGGTATCCTAATTACAAATTCGGCCGCTGTTTCGAGGTTTAGTCTCGTTCAACGAAAATGGAAAATTTCGGTGGCCCGTATCCTGAGGTCCACCCGCAAAAAATCTAAAATCTTTATCTGACCTTCTATGAGGACGAAACCTCGCCTGCTAGATAATTAGGGTATCCTAATTACAAACTCGGCTGCTGTTTCGAGGTTTAGTTCGTTCAACGAAAATGGGAGATATCGGTCGCCCGGATCCTGAGGTCCACCCGCAAAAAATCTAAAATCTTTATCTGACCTTCTCTGAGGACGAAACCTCGCCTGCTAGATAATTAGCTTATTCTAATTACAAATTCGGCCGCTGTTTCGAGGTTTAGTCTCGTTCAACGAAAATGGAAAATTTCGGTGGCCCGTATCCTGAGGTCCACCCGCAAAAAATCTAAAATCTTTATCTGACCTTCTATGAGGACGAAACCTCGCCTGCTAGATAATTAGGGTATCCTTATTACAAATTCGGCCGCTGTTTCGAGGTTTAGTCTCGTTGAACGAAAATGGAAAATTTCGGTGGCCCGTATCCTGAGGTGCACCCGCAAAAAATCTAAAATCTTTATCTGGCCTTCTATGAGGACGAAACCTCACCTGCTAGATAATTAGGGTATCCTTATTACAAATTCGGCCGCTGTTTCGAGGTTTAGTCTCGTTGAACGAAAATGGAAAATTTCGGTGGCCCGTATCCTGAGGTCCACCCGCAAAAAATCTAAAATCTTTATCTGACTTGCTATGAGGACGAAACCTCGCCTGCTAGATAATTAGGTTATCCTAATTACAAATTCGGCCGCTGTTTGCAGTTTTAGTCTCGTTCAACGAAAATGGAAAGTTTCGGGGGTCCGGATC
>CATOUR010000854.1:0-30701 GCA_951848785.1 Callosobruchus maculatus | reverse complement strand
TTCGGATTAACTGGCAAGGGTTTACCACCAAATGGTATGGCCTGCTGATGAACAATGACAGCCTGCTCCAGGCCGCGCAGCACTCGCTGACGATGGCGGTGTTTTCTGCCACCTTCGCCACGCTGATTGGCTCGCTGACCGCCGTGGCGCTGTACCGCTACCGTTTTCGCGGGAAGCCGTTCGTCAGCGGCATGCTGTTTGTGGTGATGATGTCCCCGGATATCGTGATGGCCATTTCACTGCTGGTGCTGTTTATGCTGCTGGGTGTCCAGCTCGGCTTCTGGTCGCTGCTGTTCTCGCATATCACCTTCTGCCTGCCGTTCGTGGTGGTTACGGTCTATGCGCGTCTGAAAGGGTTCGATGTGCGAATGCTGGAAGCAGCGAAGGATCTCGGCGCCAGCGAGATGACGATTCTGCGCAAAATCATCCTGCCGCTGGCGATGCCTGCCGTGGCCGCCGGGTGGCTGCTCAGCTTTACCCTGTCGATGGATGATGTGGTGGTCTCCTCCTTCGTCACCGGGCCGAGCTATGAAATTCTGCCGTTAAAGATCTACTCAATGGTTAAGGTCGGTGTTTCACCCGAAGTGAACGCGCTGGCGACGATTCTGCTGGTGTTATCGCTGGTTCTGGTCATCGCCAGCCAGGTTATTGCTCGTGATAAAACAAAATCTCAGGGGACACAGAAATGAAAAAAATGCTAGCCGCCGCGGCACTGGTGCTCGGAATGGGTGCCGCGCATGCTGATGACAGCAAAACGCTCTATTTCTACAACTGGACCGAGTACGTGCCGCCGGGCCTGCTGGAACAGTTCACCAAAGAGACGGGCATCAAGGTGATCTATTCCACCTATGAGTCGAATGAAACCATGTACGCCAAGCTTAAAACCTACAAAGATGGCGCGTATGACCTGGTGGTGCCGTCGACCTATTTCGTCGACAAAATGCGCAAGGAAGGCATGATCCAGAAGATCGACAAAACGAAGCTAACCAATTTTTCAAACCTCGATCCGGAGATGCTTAACAAGCCGTTTGACCCGAATAACGACTACTCCATCCCGTATATCTGGGGCGCGACGGCAATTGGCGTTAACAGCGACGCCATCGATCCCAAAACGGTTTCAGGCTGGGCCGACCTGTGGAAACCGGAATACAAAAGCAGCCTGCTGTTAACCGACGATGCGCGCGAAGTGTTCCAGATCGCGCTGCGTAAACTTGGCTACTCCGGCAACACCACCGATCCAAAAGAGATCGAGGCGGCTTATAACGAGCTGAAAAAGCTGATGCCAAACGTGGCGGCGTTCAACTCGGATAACCCGGCCAACCCGTATATGGAAGGTGAGGTGAATCTGGGCATGGTCTGGAACGGCTCTGCGTTTGTGGCGCGTCAGGCCGGTACGCCGCTGGAAGTGGTCTGGCCGAAAGAAGGTGGGATCTTCTGGATGGACAGCCTCTCGATTCCGGCCAACGCGAAAAACGTCGATGGCGCGCTGAAGCTGATTAACTTCCTGCTGCGCCCTGACGTGGCAAAAGAGGTTGCGGAAACCATCGGTTACCCGACGCCAAACTTGGCCGCACGCAAGCTGTTAAGCCCCGACGTTGCGAACGATAAATCGCTCTATCCGGATGCGGAAACCGTCAGCAAAGGGGAATGGCAGAACGACGTCGGTGACGCGAGCCGCCTTTATGAAGAGTATTACCAGAAGCTAAAGGCGGGTCGATAAACTATAACGGGCGACGTAAAGTCGCCCGTTACGCTTACAGCCCCTTCAGAAGTTTATCCACAAAGGCCGGCACCACTTCACTCGCCAGGCCGTAATGCTTCTCTTCAAACTCGCTTCCTACCTGGCTTGGCTCCAGATTGAGCTCCACCGTGTGGGCACCCTGCAGTCGCGCTTCGTGCACAAATCCCGCGGCCGGATAGACATGCCCTGAGGTGCCGATAGCGATAAAGACGTCCGCCATCGCCAGCGCACTGTAGATATCATCCATCCCCAGCGGCATTTCACCAAACCAGACCACGTGCGGGCGCAGACGCGAAGGGAACTGGCAGCAGTGGCACCGGTCTTCGTCCAGCACGTCCTCTTTCCAGTCCAGCACCTGGCCGCTCCAGGCACAGCGCACCTTGAGCAGTTCGCCATGCATATGGATGATATTGTGGTTACCGGCTCTTTCATGAAGGTTGTCGATATTCTGCGTGACCAGCAGAAAACGATCCCCCAGCGCTTCCTCCAGCCTGGCCAGCGCCAGGTGCGCCGCGTTTGGCGCAATCTCCGGCTGCTGAAGCTGGCGGCGACGGGCGTTGTAAAACGCCTGTACCAGCGCCGGATCGCGGGCAAAGCCTTCCGGCGTCGCCACGTCTTCAACCCGATGCTCTTCCCACAGCCCGTCCGCTGCGCGGAAGGTCTGAATACCGGATTCAGCGGAGATCCCCGCCCCGGTTAACACCACCACTCTGGGTTTGTCCATCGCTTCTGGCATCATCCTGTCTCTGAAAAAGATCCGCTGACGCAGGCGTTCACGTAAGCGGCGTTTATTTTTGCGAAAACGGCTGAGTCGACCCTGGCGACGCGACAGCATAGTAACCTCGTAAACTAATCGGTGAGATGAAGGAATGCGGCTCCGCGCATGCCTCCTGCGTCCCCGTGTCGCGCACGCTCAATGCGCGGCACGCGGGCAACCGGCAATAAATGTCGGGGCAAACGCCCGGACAACCGTTCCGTAATCGCGGTAAAGTTTGACAGCCCTCCCCCGATCACCAGCAGGTCCGGGTCAACGATGGTCAGGATATTTCCCAGACACACCGCCAGCAGGTCGAGATAGCGTTCAACGTGCTCTCGCGCCTGCGCATCCCCTTGTTCCCACAAGGTAATGATTTGGGGGGCCTCACGTTTCTGATGATAGAAGTGTTCATACAGCCATGCAAACCCCCGTCCCGACAGATAGTTTTCAATACAGCCGTGCTGGCCGCAGCCGCAGCGGGTAAGCGGGAAATCGCGCCCGACTACGTCCAGCGCGTCCACCGGGAGACGGATGTGGCCAAATTCGCCGGTGATGTAGCTGCGCCCGGTGATGGGTTTGCCGTTAATGACAATCCCCCCTCCGACGCCCGTGCCGAGGATCAGCCCCATCACCAGCGGGTAGCGACGAAACTCGTCGTCCCAGGCTTCGGAGAGGGCAAAGCAGTTGGCATCGTTGTCTAAGCGCACGTCGCGTTCAAGGAGGGCAGAGAGATCGGCGCGCAGCGGCTTGCCGCTGGCGGCGGGTACGTTGGCGGCATACAGCGTGCCGTCGTCGGTTTCGGGCATACCCGGAATACCAATGCCGACGCTGCCCTTGACGCCAAAGCGTTCATCCGCCTGCGCCACCAGCGCGGCGATGGCGGTTAAAAATTCATCGTAGCTATCGCGCGGCGTGGGCACGCGGGTTTCCCACTGGAGTTTGAGATCGTTATCAAAAACGCCCAGCGCAATCTTGGTGCCGCCAATATCAAATCCGTAACACATGATGCATTCCTCTGCTTGATTCAGCGGCCAAAAGACCGCTAAACCATGACGAAATTACTGGCCACTTAATACCCTCGCCGGATCGATACGGCTTGCGCGACGCGCCGGATACCAGCTTGCCAGCAGACTCAGTAAAAGTGCCGTAACCAGCACATAAATAACGTCCAGCCAGTGCAGTTCAGACGGCAGGAAGTCAATAAAATAGATATCGCCCGACAGGAACTGATGGCCAATGAGCTTTTCAATCCGTTGATAATCGGCGTCAGCTGGAGGGAAACCACCACGCCGATCGCCACGCCGCAGAGGCTGCCAAACAGCCCCGCCAGCAAACCGTACCAGACGAAGATGGCGCGGATAAGACCGTCTTTCGCCCCCAGGGTACGCAGCACGGCAATGTCGCCGCTCTTGTCCTTCACCGCCATGACCAGCGTTGAGACGATGTTAAAGCACGCCACACCAATCACCAGCACCATCGCCAGATACATAATCGCGCGGATCATCTGGATATCACGGTACATATAGCCGTAAGTGCCGATCCAGCTTTTGATGTAAACGTAGCTATTGGTCACGCTGCCGGCATCGCGCACCAGCGTGTTGGCGTTAAAGACGTCGTTAACCTTGATGGCAATACCCGTCACGCTGTCGGGCATATCGAGGTACTGCCGCGCATCTTCCAGCGGCACCATCGCAAAGCTATGGTCAAGCTGGCCGCTCAGCTGAAGAATGCCGGTGACGTGCAGACGTACGCGCTTAGGCTGCTGCAATTTGTGGTCAGCGCTGGCGTTCGGGATCATGATTGATACCCAGTCGCCCTGCTTCACCTTCAGCGCATCGGCAACGCCTTTGCCCATGATGATCTGCTGCTCGCCGGCCTTAAAGTTTGCCCATGCGCCATTTTGCACGTAGCGCGGCAGAGCGCTCAGGCGCGCTTCCTGACGCGGATTTACCCCTTTCACCTGAATGGCGCGCAGGTTCACCCCGCTCTCCACCAGCCCGGTAAAGTTAATGTAAGGAGCAGCCGCGGCAATGCCGGGCACGTTTTCCACTTTGTTAAGGGCATCGCTCCAGTCAGACCACGGCTGGTTAACCGGCTCGATTTCACCGTGAGGTACGACGGCCAGAATGCGGTTATTCAGCTCACGCTCAAAGCCGTTCATGGCGCTCAGCCCGACGATCAGCACCGCCACGCCAAGGGCAATACCGATGGTAGAGATCACGGAGATAAGCGACACCATTCCGCTACGGCGACGACCGCGGCTGAAGCGTAACCCGATGAGTAACGATAACGGTGAAGCCATTACTCCGCTCCCATCAGGGTCAGTTCTGCATTCAGGTGGCCGTCGCGCATTTCCAGCTGACGCCCCATCCGTTTAGCCAGCTGTAGATCGTGGGTTACCACCAGAAACGCGGTGCCCTGCGAGGCGTTCAGCTCGCCGAGAAGCTGGAAAATGCTGTCCGCGTTGCGCGCGTCGAGGTTACCGGTCGGTTCATCCGCCAGCACCAGCCGCGGATTATTGACCAGCGCGCGGGCAATCGCCACGCGCTGACGCTCGCCGCCGGAGAGCTCGGACGGGCGGTGATTACCGCGATGACCAAGCCCTACCGCTTTCAGCATGTCGCTGGCGCGGGCGTTGATCTCTGCCGGCTTCTTTTTACCAATCAGCAGCGGCATCGCCACGTTTTCCAGCGCGGTGAAGTCCGGCAGCAGATGGTGGAACTGGTAGATAAAGCCCAGCTCGCGGTTACGCAACTCGGCTTTCGCCGTAGAGGACATTTTGCTCAACGGCTGGCCGGAGAAGATCACATCGCCTTCGGTTGGCGTGTCCAGCCCGCCCAGCAGGTGCAGCAGCGTACTTTTGCCGGAGCCGGAGCTGCCGACAATCGCCATCATTTCGCCTTCGCCCACGCTAAAACTCACATTGTGCAGCACGTCGGTCTGCACGGTGCCTTCCTGATAGCGTTTGGACAGGTTGTCGCACTGCAACAGGATCTTATTCATAACGTAAAGCCTCAGCGGGTTGAGTGGCGGCAGCGCGCCAGGAAGGATAAAGCGTAGAAAGCAGCGCAACGGCCATCGCGGCCAGCGCAATACCGACCACCTGCAGCGGCTCGATAGCCACCGGCAGCGCCGCGCCATCAAGCAGCGCGCCGATAATGGGCATGAGGTTATTAAGCTGGCTGGCCAGCAGCGCGCCCAGCGCCGCGCCCAGCAGCGCGCCGATGATGCCGGCGCTGGCACCCTGGACCATAAACACCGCCATAATCTGGCGCGGCGTCAGCCCCTGGGTTTGCAGAATGGCGACTTCGCCCTGCTTCTCCATCACCATCAGCCCCAGCGAGGTGATGATGTTAAAGGCGGCAACGGCCACGATCAGGCTCAGCAGCAGCCCCATCATGTTTTTCTCCATGCGCACGGCCTGGAACAGCTCACCTTTACGCTCGCGCCAGTCCTGCCATTTCGCCCCTTCCGGCAGCGTCTGCTGGCTGAGGGTATCCACCTTCAGCGGCGCGTCCAGCCACAGGCGCCAGCCGGTGATATTGCCCGCCGGATAACGCATCAGACGCGAGGCGTCCTGAATGTTGACCAGCATCTGATAGCCGTCGACTTCGCTGTTCGCCGCAAAGGTGCCAATCACGTTGAACAGGCGCTGGCTCGGCAGGCGCCCCATCGGCGTAAACTGGCTGGCCGATGGCACCATCACGCGCAGCCGATCGCCACGGTTGACGCCAAGCTGCCCGGCGAGCTGCTCGCCGAGGATCACGTTATATTGGCCTGCCTGCAGGTCGGTTTGTTTCACATTAACCAGGAACGGCGTCAGCGGGTCTTTTTGTGCCGGATCGATACCCAGCATCACCCCCACCGCCACGCTGCGGGCGCTTTGCAGCACCACATCACCCGTCGTGAGCGGCGCAACGCGCGTGACGCCCTGTAACTTCGCCGCGCTTTCCGGCAGCTGCTGTGGGTTAACGGAACCGTTAGTCGAAGAGAGTACGGCCTGCGGCATCAGCCCCAGGATATTGTTTTGCAGCTCGCGCTCGAAGCCATTCATGACGGAAAGCACCGTCACCAGCGCCATCACGCCAAGCGTAATGCCGATGGTTGAAAGCCAGGAGACAAAGCGACCGAAGCGGTCCGCGGCGCGCCCACGCATGTAACGTAAGCCTATGAAGAGTGCGACAGGTTGATACATGAAATCCGTCTGTTTGCTGGTAGCAGACCCACGAGTATATAAGCGAATCCGCTGAGCGTAAATGACTGAAACCGTAAGATTTGGTAATCATTTTTCCGAAAAATTCAGATAAATCATCATGCTACTGCCTGAAGTTGCGCCAGCCAGCCTCCACCTTTTCCGAAAATCGTCCTGATACAGACTGTTACCCGTTACATCAGGTTTTCAATTTACAACAATCGGCCTTTCGTTTATGGCAAAAGGTCTTCACGCACGATGAAACAAAAAGCATTATGGATTAACCAGATAAAGGGGCTGTGCATCTGTCTGGTGGTGATTTACCACTCGGTGATCACCTTTTATCCGCACCTGGACGGCCTTCAGCACCCGTTATCGGGCCTTCTCGCCAAATGCTGGGTCTACTTTAACCTTTATCTTGCTCCGTTCCGTATGCCGGTATTTTTCTTTATCTCCGGCTATTTAATCCGTCGCTATATTGACGACGTGAACTGGCGGGACAGCCTCGACAAGCGGATCTGGAGCATCGTCTGGGTGCTGACCCTGTGGGGCGTACTGCAATGGCAGGCGCTAACCCATCTGAATGCCTGGCTCGCGCCCGAGCGTGAACTGGCAACATCCTCCAATGCGGCCTACGCCGATTCTGTCTCAGGGTTTGTGCTGGGCATGCTCACGGCCAGCACCAGCCTGTGGTATCTGTACGCTCTGGTGGTCTACTTTACCCTCTGTAAGCTGCTGAGCCGCTGGAAACTGCCGGTGTTAGGGCTTCTGGCGCTGGCAAGCGTCGCGATCAACTTCCTGCCGCTGCCGTGGTGGGGCATGAACAGCGTGGTGCGCAATATGGTCTACTACAGCAATCGGCGCATGGTACGGCGCGCAGCTGATGGCATGGATGAAAGGGCTGAATCTGCGCCGCGGCTGGCTGGTGCTTATTGCATCCGGGGCGGTGTCGGTGGTGCTTTGGTTCGCTAACGTCCCGCTGCCGCTCTCTTTGCTGTCGATCGTGGTTATCATGAAGCTCTTCTACAGCGTCGAGCAGCGCTATGCCGTTCACCCCCAATAACCTGCTGAACGTCATTGGCTCAAACACCATCGCCATTTATACCACTCACCGTATTTTAATCGAGGCGTTTAGCCTGCTCCTGATTGGCGAAATGAACGCGGCGTACTGGCCGGTGTGGGCTGAGCTGGCGCTGATTCTGGTTTATCCGTTTGTCAGCCTCCTCGTGTGCACCCTGGCTGGGCTGGGGGTTCGCAAGCTATCCACCGCCCTCTTTGGCGATCTTTTCTTCTCCCCTCCCGCGCGTCTTACGCCACAGCCCGCCAGCCGCTAACCTACCCTGCCCCCATCCGGGGGCACTTTTCCTCTTGTGCGGTTACGATTTGCTTATGCAAAACGATCGAGGATAATAAAGACATTGCGTATCAGTGATATGCCCCAATACTGTTGGTATATCCCAAAGAGACTCTGACATAGCCATGCCTGAACACTATCGTTACTCCTTGCCTGTTAAAGCAGGTGACCAACGCCAGCTGGGCGAACTTACAGGCGCGGCCTGCGCCACGCTGGTGGCGGAAATTGCTGAACGACACCCAGGGCCGGTGGTGCTGGTTGCCCCGGACATGCAAAACGCCCTGCGCCTGCACGACGAAATTCGTCAGTTCACCGACAGTCTGGTATTCAGCCTGGCCGACTGGGAAACGCTTCCCTATGACAGTTTCTCCCCGCACCAGGAGATAATCTCCTCGCGCCTGTCGACCCTGTATCAGCTTCCCACCATGCAGCGCGGCGTGCTGATTGTGCCGGTAAATACGCTGATGCAGCGCGTCTGTCCGCACAGCTATCTGCACGGCCATGCGCTGGTGATGAAAAAAGGCCAGCGCCTGTCGCGCGACGCCCTGCGCGTGCAGCTGGACGGTGCCGGTTATCGTCATGTCGACCAGGTAATGGAGCACGGCGAATACGCAACGCGCGGCGCGCTGCTGGATCTCTATCCGATGGGCAGCGACCAGCCGTATCGTCTGGATTTCTTCGATGATGAGATCGACAGCCTTCGCGTGTTCGACGCCGACACCCAGCGCACGCTGGAAGAGGTGGAATCTATTAACCTGCTGCCCGCCCATGAATTCCCGACGGATAAAACCGCCATCGAACTGTTCCGCAGCCAGTGGCGCGACAGGTTTGACGTAAAGCGCGATGCCGAACATATCTATCAGCAGGTCAGCAAAGGGACTCTGCCTGCCGGGATTGAATACTGGCAGCCGCTGTTCTTTAACGAACCCTTGCCTGCGCTGTTCAGCTATTTCCCGGCGAATACGCTGATTGTGAATACCGGTGATATCGACGCCAGCGCCAGTCGTTTTGAAAGCGAGACCCGCGCGCGCTTTGAAAACCGGGGCGTAGACCCGATGCGTCCGCTGCTGACGCCGGAAATGCTGTGGCTGCGCACCGACGAGCTGAACGCCGAGCTGAAACGCTGGCCGCGCATGCAGCTCAAAACCGATTCCCTTGCGGACAAGGCGGCGAATACCAATCTGGCGTTCAGAACGCTGCCCGATCTTTCCGTGCAGGCGCAGCAGAAAGCGCCGCTGGATAATCTGCGCAAGTTTCTTGAGTCCTTTACCGGACCGGTGGTGTTCTCCGTAGAGAGTGAAGGCCGTCGTGAAGCGCTGGGCGAACTGCTGGGGCGGATTAAGATAGCGCCGAAGCGCATTCTTCGCCTGAGCGAAGCGACAGGCAATGGCCGTTACCTGATGATCGGGGCCGCCGAGCACGGATTCATTGATACGCTCAATAACCTGGCGCTGATTTGCGAAAGCGATCTGCTGGGCGAGCGCGTGGCGCGTCGTCGTCAGGACAGCCGTCGCACCATCAACCCGGACACGCTGATCCGCAACCTGGCCGAGCTGCACCCCGGGCAGCCGATCGTTCACCTGGAGCACGGCGTGGGCCGCTATCAGGGGATGACCACCCTTGAAGCAGGCGGCATCAAAGGTGAATACCTGATGCTGACCTACGCTAACGACGCCAAACTGTACGTGCCGGTGTCGTCCCTGCACCTGATTAGCCGCTACGCCGGGGGCGCGGAAGAGAACGCGCCGCTGCACAAGCTGGGCGGCGACGCCTGGGCCCGCGCGCGGCAGAAGGCGGCGGAAAAAGTGCGCGACGTGGCCGCCGAGCTGCTGGACATTTACGCCCAGCGTGCGGCCAAAGAGGGCTATGCGTTTAAGCATGATAAAGAGCAGTACCAGCTGTTCTGCGACAGCTTCCCGTTTGAAACCACGCCGGACCAGGCTCAGGCCATCAACGCCGTACTGAGCGACATGTGCCAGCCGCTGGCGATGGACCGGCTGGTGTGCGGCGACGTGGGCTTCGGTAAAACGGAAGTGGCGATGCGCGCCGCTTTCCTGGCCGTTGAGAACAACAAGCAGGTGGCCGTGCTGGTGCCCACCACCCTTCTTGCCCAGCAGCACTTTGACAACTTCCGCGACCGCTTCGCCAACTGGCCGGTACGTATTGAGATGCTGTCCCGTTTCCGCAGCGCCAAAGAGCAAACGCAGATCCTGGAGCAGGCCAGCGAAGGCAAAATCGATATTCTGATCGGCACCCACAAGCTGCTGCAAAGCGACGTGAAGTGGAAAGATTTAGGGCTTCTGATCGTCGATGAAGAGCATCGCTTCGGGGTGCGCCATAAAGAGCGCATCAAAGCGATGCGCGCCGACGTCGACATCCTGACCCTGACCGCAACGCCGATCCCGCGTACGCTTAACATGGCGATGAGCGGCATGCGCGATCTGTCGATTATTGCCACCCCCACCGGCGCGCCGTCTGGCGGTGAAAACCTTCGTACGCGAGTACGACAATCTGGTGGTACGCGAGGCGATCCTGCGTGAAGTGCTGCGCGGTGGTCAGGTTTATTATCTCTATAACGATGTCGAAAACATCCAGAAAGCCGCCGACAGGCTGGCGGAGCTGGTGCCGGAAGCGCGCATCGCCATTGGCCACGGCCAGATGCGCGAGCGCGAGCTGGAGCGGGTGATGAATGATTTCCACCACCAGCGCTTCAACGTGCTGGTGTGTACCACCATTATCGAGACTGGCATCGATATTCCAACCGCGAACACGATTATTATCGAACGCGCGGATCACTTCGGTCTGGCCCAGCTGCACCAGCTGCGGGGGCGCGTCGGGCGCTCGCACCATCAGGCCTATGCGTGGCTGCTTACGCCGCATCCGAAGGCGATGACCACCGACGCGCAAAAGCGTCTGGAAGCTATCGCCTCGCTCGAAGATCTTGGCGCTGGCTTTGCGCTGGCGACGCACGACCTGGAGATCCGCGGCGCCGGTGAGCTGCTGGGTGAAGATCAGAGCGGCTCTATGGAAACCATCGGTTTCTCGCTGTACATGGAGCTGCTGGAAAATGCCGTCGACGCCCTTAAGACCGGACGTGAACCGTCTCTGGAAGATCTCACCAGCCAGCAGACCGAAGTGGAGCTGCGCATGCCTTCCCTGCTGCCGGATGATTTCATTCCTGACGTGAACACTCGCCTGTCGTTCTACAAACGCATTGCCAGCGCGAAAAGCGAAGGCGAGCTGGAAGAGATCAAAGTCGAGCTGATCGACCGTTTCGGCATACTGCCCGACCCGGCGCGCAACCTCCTTGATATTGCCCGACTGCGTCAGCAGGCGCAGAAGCTGGGGATCCGCAAGCTTGAAGGCAACGAAAAAGGCGGCGTGATTGAGTTTGCCGAGAAGAACCATGTCGATCCGATGTGGCTGATTGGCCTTCTGCAAAAACAGCCGCAGCATTTCCGACTAGATGGCCCGACGCGCCTGAAATTTACGCAGGATCTGACGGAACGTAAAACCCGCATGGACTGGGTGCGTAACTTTATGCGCCAGCTGGAAGAAAACGCCATCGCCTAAGCCGCTCCCCCGCCAGCGCCCGGCTGGTGGGGGACAATTTACAAACTCTTTGCACTTCGTCCGATCTTCCCGACTATACATTCGCCATAATTATCATTAACCCCTTATAAAACAATAACCTTATCATTTATATGGATTTTGATAATGATGACCTCTTCGCGTTTTACCCGCTGGTTAACCCTGTTTGCGCTGGCCGCAGCGGTTGCCGTTGCGCTCCCCGCCGGAGCCAATACCTGGCCTCTCCCGCCTCCCGGCAGCAACGTGGTGGGGGAAAACCGCTTTCACGTGGTTGAAAACGATGGAGGTTCGCTTGAAGCCATTGCCAAAAAATATAACGTCGGGTTCCTGGCGCTGCTGCAGGCCAACCCGGGCGTTGACCCTTACGTTCCTCGTGCCGGCAGCGTGCTGACTATTCCGCTGCAAACCATTCTGCCGGACGCGCCGCGTCAGGGGATTGTGATAAACCTCGCCGAGCTGCGTCTTTACTATTACCCGCCGGGGAAAAATGAAGTAACCGTCTACCCTATCGGCATCGGCCAGCTGGGGGGCGATACGCTCACGCCGACCATGGTGACCACCGTCTCCGACAAGCGCGCTAATCCAACCTGGACTCCGACGGCAAACATCCGCGCCCGCTATAAGGCGCAGGGTATCGATCTCCCTGCCGTGGTTCCCGCGGGCCCGGATAACCCGATGGGGCACCATGCCATTCGCCTGGCGGCATACGGTGGAGTTTATCTGCTGCACGGAACAAATGCGGATTTCGGGATCGGGATGCGCGTCAGTTCCGGCTGTATTCGCCTGCGTGATGACGACATCAAAACGCTGTACAGCGTGATCTCACCGGGGACGAAAGTGAATATTATCAATACCCCGATTAAGGTGTCTGAAGAGCCGGGCGGCGTCCGTCTGGTAGAGATCCACCAGCCGTTATCGAAAAACATCAACGACGACCCGCAGACGCTGCCTATTAACCTGAATGCGGCGATGGTGAGCTTTAAAACGAATGCGAATACCGATGGCACGGTAATGGAGCGGGCGATGGAGGCACGTTCGGGTATGCCGACTGACGTCACGCGCCATCCCGACGTCGCTCAGCAGTCGCTGTAATCAAGCCATAACGAAAAACGCCCTGCTTATGCAGGGCGTTTTTTATTGCAGTGGCATAACGGAGGGTTGCATTACGCTTATTTGTAGATAACTGCGGTACCGTGCAGGGTGTTAGGACCGGTCACGGAGGTGATGCGGAACGATTTTGCACCCATTGCGTCAGCTTTTTGCGCCAGCTGATCTTCCAGAGAGCCCAGGTTAGTCCCGGCAGTGGCGGAGATGGTACCGACTTTTTGCTGGTCTGCTGGAGTAGATTGCACTTCAACAGCAGCGAAGCTTGCGAAAGAGAGTGAACTCAGAACGGCGGCAGCGATGAGGGTTTTAACGTTTTTCATAATTTATACCTTTGGGCAGATGATGTAGTGGTCGTTAGCTATTTACTTAACGATCGATAGGTAAATCATAGATGTGATCCAGGTCACACGTCAACCCATTTTTATAACGACCATTAAATTAATTTCATTTGCCTTATTTTTCATAAAGATAAAATTAAATTATTTTTCGGAAATCACCGCTGGTGATAGCTGATGTTTATTTTTATAATGATTATTCAACAAAACAACTGAGGACCAACGGCACATGACAACCGACGTCACGAGTTGCGCAAAAAAAAGCCGTGGCCGACCAAAAGTGTTCGACAGGGATGCGGCGCTCGATAAGGCCATGACGCTCTTCTGGCAGCATGGGTATGAAGCCACCTCGCTTTCCGACCTGGTGGAAGCAACCGGCGCAAAAGCCCCTACCCTGTATGCAGAGTTCACCAACAAAGAGGGCCTGTTCCGGGCCGTTCTGGACAGATACATCTCGCGCTTCGCGGCAAAACACGAAGCGCAGCTGTTCTGTGAAGAGAAAACGGTAGAACAGGCGTTGCAGGATTATTTCTGCGCGGTCGCCACCTGCTTTACCAGTAAAGACACCCCGGCGGGCTGTTTTATGATCAACACTTCCGCCACCCTCGCGGCATCGTCAAAAGAGATAGCCAACACGGTTAAATCACGTCATGCGATGCAGGAGGAGACCCTAAGCACGTTTCTGGCACAGCGCCAGCAGCGCGGCGAAATACCGGCGCACTGCCGTCCGCAGGAGCTTGCCCGGTATCTGAGCTGTATTTTGCAGGGTATGTCGATCAGCGCTCGTGAAGGCGCGACGCTTGAAAAGTTACAGAGCATTACGCAGACAACGCTGCGCCTGTGGCCTGAGCTGCTGAAACTCTGAGGCAAAAAAAAGCTCCTCAGCCTGAGCGCATGAGGAGCTAAGTTCAGAGAACATCTTTTTTACACTTTGTTATTCAGTATCAGCTGACCATTCCCGTCCAGTGGGATCTGCGTGCCGGGGTCTCTGTCCATGCGGATTTTGCCCTGCTGATCGCCAATTTTGTAGGTCACGTCGTAACCCAGCATTTTTTCCGATTTGTCATAAACGGTTTTGCAGCGCTGCTGCGTCGTGGTGTAGGTGTCATTTTCCTGCATTGCCCCCTGCACCTGGTTACCGGCATAGCCACCGCCCAGCGCGCCGACAACCGTCGCCACGTCCTTACCGCGTCCACCGCCGAACTGATGACCAATCACCCCACCCGCGACCGCACCCAGCACGGAGCCGGCGATACGGTTTTCATCCTGAACCGGACGACGATGGGTAACAGAAACGTTACGGCACTCCTGACGAGGCGTTTTGATCGTCTCTTTGATGGGAGTAGCGGAAACAACCTGAGCGTACTGCGGGCCACGATCCAGAACGTTGAGACTGGCAACGGCAGCCACACCTAACGCAGCAGCGACGCCAATCCCTATACCCGCCAACATTGATTTATTCACGGGACTTCCTCCTTTGTTGCTATTGAGAGCAAGTTTGCAACGCGGCAAACGCTTCGCCAATAAGATAAAGGATCAAAAACAGGGAGGTTGATAAGGGATATATCGTCTTTAAGAGAACTCTTAGGCACTCAGCGGGAAATGAGCAGCATGATATGCTAAAAACTCCCTCCGGCGGGCCCGGAGGGAGAGAATAATTAGTGCAGCTTCAGACGCGGGCGGATCACGCGGTTGATTCGACCGACCAGCATCATCAAGCCGGTTTTGAAGTAGCCGTGCAGCGCTATCTGGTGCATACGGTACAGAGAAATATACACGAAGCGTGCGATACGCCCTTCAACCATCATTGAGCCGCGCATCAGGTTGCCCATCAGGCTGCCCACGGTGGAGAAGTTTGAGAGCGATACCAGAGAGCCGTGATCTTTGTAGACATAGGCTTTCATCGGTTTGCCTTTTATCTGCGCCAGGATGTTATGCAGCACGAGGCTTGCCATCTGGTGTGCAGCCTGAGCGCGCGGTGGCACAAAGCCGCCCTCCGGACGCGCGCAGGAGGCGCAGTCACCGATGGCGAAGATGTCCGGATCGCGCGTGGTTTGCAGCGTCGGCTCCGTCACCAGCTGGTTAATGCGGTTCGTCTCCAGCCCACCGATGTCCTTCATGAAATCAGGCGCTTTGATCCCTGCGGCCCATACCATCAGGTCGGCCTGGATGTATTCCCCGTCTTTGGTGTGCAGACCGCCCTCGTCCGCGCTGGTGACCATGGTCTGGGTCAGTACGCGCACGCCCAGTTTGGTCAGCTCGTTATGCGCAGCGCCGGAAATGCGCGGCGGCAGCGCAGGCAGAATGCGCTCACACCGCTTCCACCAGCGTGACGTTCAGCGCTTCGTTGGTCAGTCCTTTGTAGCCATAGCTGTGAAGCTGCTTCACCGCGTTGTGCAGTTCGGCCGACAGTTCAACGCCCGTTGCGCCGCCGCCCACGATGGCGATATTGACCTTACCGTTGGCACCCATGTTGCTGGTGTACTTCAGGAACAGGTTAAGCATCTCCTGATGGAAACGACGCGCCTGATGCGGGTTATCCAGGAAGATGCAGTGCTCCTTCACGCCCGGGGTGTTGAAGTCGTTAGAGGTGCTGCCCAGCGCCATCACCAGCGTGTCATAAGCCAGCTTGCGCTCGGGAACCAGCAGCTCGCCTTTATCGTCGCGCAGCTCTGCCAGCGTAATGGTTTTGTTTTCACGGTTGATGTCTACCACAGAACCCAGCTGGAACTGGAAATGATGGTTACGCGCATGGGCCAGATAGCTCAGCGCATCAACGCCCTCATCCAGCGAACCGGTCGCCACTTCGTGCAGCAGCGGTTTCCACAGGTGGCTGTGGTTACGATCCACAAGCGTAATTTTGGCTTTCTTGCCGCGGCCCAGCTTTTTACCCAGCTGCGTCGCCAGCTCAAGCCCGCCAGCACCACCGCCGACAATCACTATCTTTTTCAATGGCGTAGTCAACGTGACCCCCTCAAATTATTAACCAATTGTTAATTAAAAGTTATAGAAATAACCCTTAATTAACAACAGGTTACTGCGCTGAAACCATTCAGATTCATTGAGAATAGCACGTCAGGCGCATTGGTCATACCAAAATTGATATGTATCAAGTTTTGATGGTTTAAAAGTAGACAACTCTGACAAAAAAGAGGCCCGGCACGCTTTCACGTACCGGGCCTTTGTCAGGTTCAGGGAGGTCAGCCCAGCGTTTTAAAGGCTTTGATACGCTGCAGGTGCGGCGAAATGTTTTTGAACTTGTGGGTCTGCTCTTCGTCCCAGACAATTTCATAGTAATGATGCAGAAGGTCTGCGGCGCGGGAGCTGTCCAGCGCTTCATCGTTGCGGGAGAGGATCACCAGACAACGGTCGCGGTTCTTTTCACGGAAATTGCTCACGCACTTAGTCGCGATGTCGGCGTACTCTTCCGGGCGATCGATCTTGCCTTCCATGTTCTCGTTCGGGAACAGATTCGGGTTAAAAATGACCTGACGGATATCGCACAAAAAACCGATGCGCTCTGCCCAGTATCCACCAAGCCCGACGCCGCAGATCAGCGGTCGCTCGTCGATATTGAGCTGCAACATTTTGTCCACTTCCTTGAGCAGATGCTGCATGTCATGCTTCGGATGACGCGTGCTGTAACCGATCAGCCGGACATCCGGATCGATAAACTGCAGTTGCAGCACTTTCTCATGATTACCAGGACTGTTTGAGTCAAAACCGTGTAAATAGATGATCATCGTCTCACCACGCTACGCCTTCCGGGATGAATTAAAGGGCCGCTTTATGCGCCTGCCAGCGTTCGTTCAGGGCTTCAAGCTGGGCGTGGACCGTTTTCCAGCGCGCCGAGTCCATCAGCTCCTGACGGCTAAATGAACCTTTATGATACAATTGTGTAACACGCTCAGCATTGATCGGCGACAGGTTATCCAGCACGCTTACCGCACCCTTACGATTATTGCAGACGAGGATCATATCGCAACCCGCATCCAGTGAGGCCTGCCCACGTTCGGCATAGCTGCCCATGATTGCGGCCCCTTCCATGGATAAATCGTCAGAGAAAATCACGCCGTTGAAGCCCAGCTCCTGACGCAGCACGGTTTTCAGCCAGTGCGGAGAGCCGCTGGCCGGACGCGGATCGACCTCGCTGTAGATAACGTGCGCAGGCATGATGGCGTCCAGCCTGTTATCGGTGATCAGCGAGCGGAAAACGGACATATCCTTAGCGCGAATTTCCGCTTCCGGGCGCGGATCGCGCGGGGTTTCTTTATGGGAATCTGCCGTCACCGCGCCGTGACCCGGGAAGTGTTTACCGGTGGTTTTCATCCCCGCATCGTGCATGCCGTCAATGAAGCGCGTCGCCATTGCCAGCGCGATACGCGGATCTTCATGATAAGAACGCTCGCCGATTGCCGCGCTGATATGCCCCACGTCCAGCACCGGGGCGAAGCTGATATCGATATCCATGGCGATCATCTCGCTGGCCATCAGCCAGCCAGCGTCCTGCGCCAGCTTACCGCCCTCTTCGGTGCCCAGCAGCGCAGCAAAAGACTGCGCGGCGGGTAAGCGGGTAAACCCGTCGCGGAAGCGTTGCACGCGGCCGCCTTCCTGATCTACCGCCACCACAAGGTGATTGCGCGAAGCCGCACGGATCTGGCGAACCAGCTCGCGCAGCTGTTCCGGGTCATGATAGTTGCGGGTGAAAAGAATCAGCCCCCCCACCAGCGGGTGCGCCAGAATTTCGCGCTCTTCCGCGTCCAGCTCATACCCTTCAACATCCAACATTACTGGACCCACACCAACCTCTCTTATCCTTTCGTTTGTAACTGACGCCAGGCATCATCTGCCAGCGCCATAAATTGTTTGTCATTCGTCTGCCGGAAGCGCATTTCAAACCAGCCCGCCATCAGCATGAGCACCCACGGACGCCAGCGCGCAACCTGTCGCGCAAGCGTGAGCGCATTCATGTTCGCGTTGCGCGCATAGGCGCTTACCAGACGCTCGCGCGATGGCGCATCGGGCATCCAGACTGCGGCAAGTTCGAGCGCCACGTCTCCATCTCCGGCATATTCCCAGTCAATCAGCTTTTCACCTGCCGCGGTATGAACGATGTTTCCGGCGTGGATATCCATATGCAGCGGAGCCAGGCGTAGCGGCTGCGGCTCTCCCGCTTTGCGCAGCCGCTTAAGCTGCGCCAGCCACAATGGCGTGCGTCGTTCTGGCGCGGCCTGCTGCCAGTAGCGTTCAAGCAAGGGAAGCAGCATAACCCGCCAGCCCAGACGCGGCTGCCGGTGCAGATGATACAGCATGGCTGCCAGCGTGGGAGCGTCGGGCAGCTCGCTTTTGATCTCACCCGCAATAAACGCCACCGCCATCCAGCCCCTGATAAAGAAATGGGGCTGCGGCGCAAGGTCTGCGGGCAGGCGCTTCAGGGCGCGGAACTGGCGACGAAAATGGAAGGCAGGCGCGGCGGCATCGTGATGCTGGCGTAACACCAGCCGATGCTCTCCGCGCGCAATAATGCAACTCGCGCCGCCAAGCCCGACGGGGGCCTGCGGCGCGATAACACGATACTGAGGGAAATAACGCGTCAGGACATCATTACGCGTGGGCTTACTGTTGCGTAACGGCACCTTTACCTGACCAGATAATTTCGCCGGTCTGAACCAGCATTAGCTGCATCTGCAGCGACGGGGTATTCACGTTACCGGTCGCGTTTGAATAAAGGACATACTGCGCGCCAACGTTGCGGGCGATGCCGATCGCTTTACTGCGCGACCCCAGGCTGTCCTGCGGCGACAGGCCAAGCTGCTGCTTCGCCACCGCCAGCTGCTGAGCCGAAACCAGCGTGAATTTACCGTTGTTCGCCAGCGCGTTACGCAGTGTATCCGTCGCTTCGCTCGCGTTCAGCGAACCGTTGGTGCGGTTATTCACGCTGTCCACCAGCAGCACGCTGCCAGGCGTCACGCCCTGCGCCTGGAGCATTTTGCCCACCATTGGCTGCATGGCGCCATTCCAGTCATAGTGGCGCACGCGCGGCGTCGGCTGTGCGGTGTCGTCCGGATGTTCAATCGGCCCAGGCTGCGCCGGAATGGTCGGTACAGACGGCACGGTTGGCACAGGTTCCGCTGGCGTTGTTGGCTGTTCCGTTCCCGGTTTCGCCTGATCTACAGGTGCAGGTTCTTCAGTTCGCGTCACGCAACCGGCCAGAAAGAGTGCAAACGCACTCAGGAGCGCATAACGGCTCATTGTTTTAATCAAGGTTCACCCCTTACAAATAAAGATAAAGTCTCACCTTATGTGCACCCAGATAGCTGGCGCTACCGTAGAGCGTGACCGACGATCTAGCCGGGATCGTCACGCTGCGCGGCGCTTCAAGCGGGTGCATCTCGAGACCTCTCACGTCATACCAGTAGAAGCGATAATGCACCGTCACTGGCTCCTGCCTTTCGTTATAGAGCGTAGAGGAGGCAGAAGACTGGATTTCGCTTATGGTCAGCGAAGGCTGCTCCGCCGTAATCCCCGCTGCAAGCACCGAGGACTCCATCACCAGCGTCTGTTCATCGCTGACCGGAATAGCAGGACGCGCGCTGCACCCCACTATTACCAGCGTCACGATCAGCGCTGCAATACGCCCAATTAACATATTAAAGACCTTTATGTGCCAGCATCGGTCCCAGTGGACGTCCACCCAGCAGATGCATATGAATATGATAGACTTCCTGCCCGCCATGGCGATTGCAGTTCATGATCAAACGGTATCCGTCTTCAGCAATCCCTTCCTGCTCGGCAATTTTCGCGGCAACCGTAAGCATACGGCCTAACGCCACTTCATGCTCGGTTTTAACGTCATTGACGGTCGGAATCAGAATATTAGGAATAATAAGGATGTGCGTAGGCGCCTGGGGTGAAATATCCCGGAAAGCCGTTACCAGTTCGTCCTGATAGACAATATCCGACGGAATTTCGCGGCGAATAATTTTACTGAAAATCGTTTCTTCAGCCATGACCTTTTCCTTATACGTTTAATCTGGCGTCGTGCGTCCGTTGTTAACACACATTGTCTGTTTAAGTGAGTGACACAACACAAGAGTATGAGCGAGTTTCTCCTGTCCTTTCAACCTTCTCCCGTGATTTCTTTCCTGATTGTCCTCCATCTGGCTGAAGAGCCATCGCTTTAGGACATTTCGCTTCTGAAACCTTATTTCAGTTCATCCCGAAACATCTGTTTACAGCGTTAATCACAATGCGTATATTTCGCATTTGCATTTTCATGCGCATTTTTAACATAGAAAACGACGTCAGCCCGTGCCAGCGGAGCTGTCGCGCACCACCTTCACCATTCATTAAGGGTTTGATAATGTCTTTCATTAATCACACCAGGGATGGGCAACATCAGCCTGCCGCAACACCTTCGTTGCTGGCAGCCTGCATTGCTATGGCATTGACGCCAACCGCCGCTTTCTCTGCTTTAACGGCTGAAGACACCGTTGTGGTAGACGGGGGTTTTGACAACACACAGGATCCTTCAGCAGGTCAGGACCGGGATTACAGCGTAAAAACCACCACTACCGGCACCAAACTGCTGCTGGTCCCCCGCGATATCCCGCAGTCCGTCAGCGTAATCAGCCAGCAGCGTATGGCTGACCAGAATCTGCAGTCCATCGGGCAGGTGCTGAGTAACACCACGGGCGTGACTGCGCAGGTGCAGGACAGCGACCGCACCGTGTTCTACTCCCGTGGATTCTTCGTCAGCAACTATGCCTATGACGACCTGCCGACCTCCATCAGCGAGGTGTGGAACTTTGGCGATACCGCCGCCGATACCGCGATTTACGATCGTATCGAAGTGGTGCGCGGCGCCACCGGCCTGATGTCCGGTACGGGCAACCCGGCGGCGTATGTCAACATGGTGCGTAAGCATGCGGACAGCGCGGAATTTAAGGGTAACGTCTCGGCCAGCTACGGCAGCTGGGACAAGCAGCGCTACGTGCTGGATCTCCAGTCTCCCCTGGTGGAGTCCGGTAAGGTACGGGGACGCCTGATCGCGGGCTATCAGGACAACGACAGCTTCGTGGATAATTATCACTACCGTAAGAAATTCCTCTACGGCGTGATGGATGCGGACGTCACCGACAGCACGACCCTCTCGGTGGGGTATGAGTATCAGGAGAGCCATACCGCCGACCCAACCTGGGGCGGACTGCCGACCTGGTACAGCGACGGAAGTAAGACCAACTACAATCGCAGCCAGACCGTCGCGCCTGACTGGGCCTATTCGGATAAAGACAGCACCCGCATCTTCGCTAACCTGACTCAGCGTTTCGATAACGGCTGGGAAGCGCACGTTAACGGCATGCACGCTGAAACCAACTTTGACTCCAAACTGATGTATATGTCCGGCTATCCGGATAAAGAGACCGGTGCGGGCATGGTGGGTTATGGCGGCTGGAACCGCGGTGAACGTAAACAGGATGCGGTTGACGCCTTCCTGCGCGGCGGCTTCGATCTCTTTGGCCGTCAGCACGAAATGATGTTCGGCGGCAGCTACAGCCGTCAGCGTAACCATTATGACAATACCATGCCGGATGCGCTTTACGGCATGGTTGACGTCGGCAACTTTAAGAACTGGAACGGGAACATCGCCGATCCGCAGTGGACGCCGTGGAAGCTCTACAGCAAGGACGATATTCGCCAGTCCTCTGCGTATACCTCCGCCCGTTTCTCGCTGGCCGATCCGCTGCACCTGATTCTGGGCGCGCGCTACACCAGCTACAACATTCGCTATAATCCGGCGGGTTCCCCGAACACCCGTCTGGAGAGCACCGAAGATGATGTTACCCCCGTACGCGGGCCTGGTGTATGACATCAACGAAGACTGGTCGACCTACGTCAGCTATACCTCCATCTTCCAGCCGCAGGATAAACGCAACGCCAGCGGACGTTACCTCGACCCGACCACGGGCAAAAGCTACGAAGCCGGCGTGAAGGCAGACTGGTTTAATACTCGTCTCACCACCTCGCTGGCGATTTTCCGCATTGAGCAGGATAACGTCGCAAGCAATACCTATACCTACATGCCGAGCGGTGAATCAATTTATGAATCGCTGGACGGCGTGGTCAGTAAAGGGGTTGAGTTCGAGCTGAACGGCGCCCTGACCGATAACTGGCAGCTGACGTTTGGCGCGACCCGCTACATCGCTGAAGACAAGAATGGCAACGCCGTCAGCTCCGATCAGCCGCGCACGACCATGAAGCTGTTCACCCGCTACCAGCTGCCAATGCTGCCCGAGCTGACCGTGGGCGGTGGCGTAAACTGGCAGAACAAAGTGTGGACGGATGTCGATGGCGGCCCGGCGGGACAATCCCGTGCAGAGCAAGGCAGCTATGGTCTGGTTAACCTGTTCAGACCGCTATCAGGTCACCAAAGACTTCGCTCTTCAGGCTAACGTCAATAACCTGTTCGACAAAGAGTACTACGACTACGTTGGCTCTTACGTAGTGTATGGCGCGCCGCTGAACTTCTCCGTGAGCGCGAGCTACGACTTCTGATTGTAAAGCCGGGCGGCGGCTACGCCCTGCCCGGCCTGCATTTGCTTACCGGCACTATCCCCGCCAATAAAAAAGGCAGCCATTCGGCTGCCTTAGTCTCCCCAGGTCACAGCTTAGTTGTTGCGGATGTACTCATCCATTTCGGTTTTCAGGTTATCGGATTTCGTACCGAAGATTGCCTGAACACCAGAACCTGCAACAACCACGCCCGCGGCGCCCAGCTTTTTCAGACCCGGCTGGTCTACTTTCGCAACGTCGGCAACGCTCACACGCAGACGGGTGATACACGCGTCCAGGTTAGTGATGTTTTCTTTACCGCCGAAAGCAGCTACCAGCGCAGGTGCCATTTCGCTGGTCACACCGGCTTTGCTGTCCTCAGTTGCATCTTCACGACCCGGCGTTTTCAGATCCAGCGCTTTGATCAGCACGCGGAAGACGGTGTAGTACACCACCGCGTAGCCTGCACCCACGATTGGGAACAGCCACAGTTTGCTGCTGTTACCGGACAGAACGATGAAGTCGATCAGGCCGTGAGAGAAGGACGTACCGTCACGCATACCCAGCAGAATACAGATTGGGAATGCCAGACCTGCCAGTACCGCGTGGATGAAGTACAGGATCGGCGCAACGAACATGAAGGAGAACTCGATCGGCTCGGTAATACCGGTCAGGAACGAGGTCAGCGCTGCGGAGATCATGATACCGCCCACTTTTGCACGGTTCTCTGGCTTAGCAGAGTGCCAGATAGCAATTGCCGCAGCCGGCAGACCGTACATTTTGAACAGGAAGCCGCCAGACAGTTTACCTGCGGTCGGGTCACCCGCCATGTAACGAGGGATATCACCGTGGAACACCTGACCTGCCGCGTTGGTGTATTCACCAATCTGCATCTGGAATGGAACGTTCCAGATGTGGTGCAGACCAAATGGTACCAGGCAGCGCTCAATGAAGCCGTAGATACCGAACGCCACTACCGGGTTCTGATAGGCAGCCCACTGAGAGAAGGTCTGGATAGCCGTACCGATTGGTGGCCAGATGAAGGACAGAACCACACCGGTGAAAATCGCTGCCAGACCAGAGATGATCGGAACGAAACGTTTACCCGCGAAGAAGCCCAGATACTCAGGCAGCTTGATACGATAGAAGCGGTTAAACATATACGCTGCAATCGCACCGGAGATGATACCACCGAGAACACCGGTATCTGCCAGGTGTTTAGCGGCAATCTCTTCAGCAGGTAAATGCAGAACCAGCGGCGCAACCACAGCCATGGTTTTCACCATGATGCCGTAGGCAACCACGGACGCCAGAGCGGATACACCGTCGTTATTGGTGAAGCCCAGAGCAACACCGATAGCGAAGATCAGCGGCATGTTAGCAAAAACAGAACCGCCTGCTTCTGCCATCACGTGGGAAACTACGGCTGGCAGCCAGCTGAAGTTAGCAGAACCGACGCCCAGCAGGATACCTGCGATAGGCAGTACGGATACTGGCAGCATCAGCGATTTACCGACCTTTTGCAGGTTAGCAAATGCATTCTTAAACATAATTGAGAGTGCTCCTGAGTATTTGTGCTTTTTTTACGCTTTCACGCATTGGCTCGGGGGGAGTACCGCGCCGTGGACAGGACATCTAAGCGCCCTTTATTTATTACACAGAGTAAAATAATTCCCTCTGAGTTTGTTTGACGGCTATCACGTTTCAGTTCAAGACGGCCAAAAAACTTGCAGATATTTACATAAAGCATGTCTGGATGTGTCTAAAAACGCCATCACCGCCCCGAATGAGGCGGTGAACTTTACTCGTTTTACCTATTAATTACGAGCCTAAAAAAAACGGGTGTATCAGACAGACTGCAGGCGGGCGGGGTCGATATGGAACAGGCTGGCGAAGTTTTCCGTCGTTACACGAGCCAGTTCGTCAATACTGACACCCTTCAGTACGGCCATGTACTCAGCGACATCACGGGTCATCGCCGGCTGGTTCTCTTTACCCCGATGCGGCACGGGTGCCAGGTACGGGGAATCGGTCTCCACCAGAATACGATCCAGCGGTACGTAACGCGCCGCATCACGCAGTTGCTCAGCATTACGGAACGTCACGATCCCCGAAAACGAGATATAAAAGCCCAAATCAAGCAGTTTACCCGCCGTTTCTCTGTCTTCTGTGAAACAGTGTAGTACGCCACCGCAATCCGTCACCTTTTCTTCCCGCAGGATCTCAAGCGTGTCGGCACGCGCGTCGCGGGTGTGAACGATAACGGGCTTGTTCAGCTCGCGGCCAATCCGGATATGGTTACGGAAAGATTCCTGCTGGCGGAGCTTAGTTTCCGGCGTGTAGAAATAGTCGAGACCGGTCTCGCCCATCGCCACTACGCCCTCTTCTGCGGCAAGACGGCGTAAATCTTCAACGTCATACGCGTCGTCCTGATTGAGCGGATGGACGCCGCAGGAGAAGACGACGTTTTCGCGCTCGCCAACCAGCTCACGCATTGAGCGGTAGCCCGGCAGCGTGGTCGCCACGGCCAGGCAAAATTTCACATCGCGCGCGGCGGCTTTCGCCAGCACGTCGTCCACGTCTTTATGCAGGGATTGGTAATCGAGGCCATCAAGATGGCAGTGTGAGTCGACTAAAAACATAATGTCTCTCTCAGAGATGGGAAACCGGCGGTATGACGCCGGGTTGCAGGTAATGTTCGATACGCAGCAACTGTCGGTCAGTAAAAGCTCGCGATTAAGACCGGTTACCGTCAAAAGTTGTTCACGACTCTGGCAGATATCGTGGAGGATAGCGCGCAGCGACTGTCCTGACAGACGATTCGCCAGCGTTGTTAACCAGCGGCCAGACGTCGGGATTCGTCAGAAGCGTAGCCCCCTGCTGAATTTTAAGGGCATCAAGCAGCAGCGCGGCCAGCCAGTGCAGGCGCTCCGGGGCCGGATCGCCGTTCAGGGCGGGCAGCACGCTCAGCCAGTCATGGCTGTCCAGGGCAGATTCAATCGCACGACAAAGGGTTTCGCGCTGGGACCAGACTTCCGGCTGCAGAAGCGCCAGCGCAGCCGCAGGCGCGCCGCTGCACAGGCGCAACGCTGACAGCGCGGCGTTCTGTGACACCGTCACTTCACGTTCAAGCCAGGCGAGTGCCCACGATTCCTGGGGAACAGCCAGATGATGAAGACGACAGCGGCTGCGCAGCGTCGCCAGCAGTCGGCCCGGCTCGCGGCAGGAGAGGAAGAACCAGGTTTTCTCAGGCGGCTCTTCCAGCGTTTTTAAAAGCGCATTGGCAGCGGCCTCCGTGAGCAGCTCGGCGTCCTTCAGCCACACCACCTTTGCCCCGCCCAGACGCGCGTGTTCATACAGCTTCTCGCCGACCTCACGCACCGCGTCTATCCCGAGCGTACTTTTGCCTTTTTTCGGGTTCGAGGATGTAGTAATCCGGATGCGTGCCGGCCTGCATCAGCTGGCAGCCGCGACACTTACCGCAGCTTTTATGCCCATCAGGCTGGTGGCACATCAGAAAGCGCGTAATGGCGTAAATCAACGCATCAGCGCCCATTCCCGGCAGCGCCTGTATCAGTAACGCATGATGCCCCCGACCAACCTGATAGCTGCCGATCAGCTGTTCAAAGTGCGGGCGCAGCCATGGATACCATTTCATGCCCGCTGCTCCTGCACCCAGCGTGTGACCGTTTCCTGAATAGCACGGGTAACGTCGTCGAGGGATTGTGTCGCATCGATGGTGCGAATAGCGCTGTCCTGTTCAGCCAGCTCAAGGTAACGCGCGCGGGTGCGGTTAAAGAAGTCGTAAGACTCCTGCTCAATGCGATCCAGCTCGCCGCGCGCCCTGGCGCGCTTCAGGCCCACCTCAGGCGTGACGTCCAGATAGAGCGTCAGGTCCGGACGAAAATCGCCGAGCACCGCGTCGCGAAGCGTAGCCAGCAGGGTACGATCGATACCGCGCCCTCCCCCCTGATACGCCTGGGTAGAGAGATCGTGACGATCGCCGATCACCCATTTTCCCTCTGCCAGCGCGGGTTTAATCACCGTCTCGACCAGCTGAACGCGCGCCGCATAAAACATCAGCACTTCCGCTTTGTCAGTGATAACCTCGTCGCCAACGGATTTGATATCCAGCACCAGGCTGCGCAGTTTTTCCGCCAGCTGCGTACCGCCCGGCTCACGGGTGAAGACCATCTCGGCGACGCCAAGCGATTTAAGCGTATCAACCACCACGTTACGGGCGGTGGTTTTCCCCCGCCCCTTCGAGCCCCTCAATGACAATGTATTTACTGCGCATTTTTTTCCTTAAGTGCCTTCAGATAGTCCTGAACAGAGCGATTGTGGCTGGCCAGGTTGGTATTGAAAGTATGCCCCCCTTTTCATCAGCCACAAAATAGAGATACGGTGTTTTTGCCGGGTGCGCCGCGGCGCGCAATGAGGCTTCGCCCGGCGTCGCGATTGGTCCCGGCGGCAGGCCGCTAATGACGTAGGTATTATACGCCGTTGGCGTCTCCAGATCTTTTCTGGAAATCTTGCCATTGTAGTTTTCGCCCATGCCGTAGATGACGGTAGGATCGGTTGCAAACGCATACCGATGCGCAGGCGGTTTATAAACACCGAGGCGACCTGGTCGCGCTCGGCGGCAACGGCGGTCTCTTTCTCGATGATGGAGGCCATCGTCACGAACTGGTTTTGATCTTTATACGGCAGGCCCTCAGCGCGTCCTTCCCAGGACGAGTCTACCGCCGCAACCATTTTATTGTGCGCGCGCTTCAGAATCGCCACGTCCGTCGTGCCTGCCGTGTACATCCAGGTGTCGGGCCAGAACCAGCCTTCAACCCATTCAGGGTGCTCGAATTTTAGCGCGTCTGCCACGGTTTCGTAGCGATCGTCTTTCAGCGTGTGCCTGATATAGGGCGCGTCACGCAGTTGTCTGAGGTAATCGCTCAGGCGCATCCCCTCGACAAAACGCAGCGGGAACTGGGCCTCTTTGCCGCTTTCCAGCAGTTGCAGCATTTCGCGCACGGTCATGCCCGGTGTGAAGCGATAGGTGCCCGCCTTAAAGTTCGAAAGTTCAGGCTCAACGCGCAGCAGCCACTGGAATACACGCGGACGATTGATAATTTTATCGCCATACAGCTGCTGGCCAAGCGCCTGACGCCCGGTCCCCGCTTTCAGGGTAAAAATCGTCTCGTCTTTAATCAGGATCTTACTGTCCGCCAGCTGGCGGACTTTCCACACTCCCGCTCCGCCAGCGATACCGAACGCAACGATGAGAAGGAGAACAACGCGTAACATTTTCTTCATGACTACCTGGTTTGCTCACATAACGGGGCCAGAAACTGGAACAGCTCGCGGGATGACCATGAAAGCGGGCCATAAGCGCGAACGGGGACAACGGGCATCAGCGCATTGCAGATAACGACTTCATCGGCGGACTGCAGCGCGTCTTCCTTTACGTTTACTTCGACAACGCCAAAACCGGCACGTGCCAGCTGCTGCAAACAAAACTGACGCATAATGCCGTTGACCCCGGCCTGTTCCAGCGAAGGCGTGAAATACGTCACCGCCCTTCCGCCAGAGTAAATTAGCCGCACAGCATTCCGTAATGTACCCTTCGCTGTCAAGAACCAGCGCCTCGCCGGCATCCGTCTGCTCAAGATGAGTACGAATAAGCACCTGTTCAAGACGGTTAAGGTGTTTTATTCCGGCAAGCATCGGGTTCCGCCCCAGCCGAACCGGGCTAAGCGTCAGGGTAACGCCCTCTTCGCGCCAGCGTTCATAATGGGAAGGGTAATCTGAAACGGAAAGGATCCGCGTTGGATGCTGACAGGCAGCGCCGCTATACCCCCGCCCACCGCTGCCGCGGCTGATAATCACTTTTACTACGCCGCGCCTTTTACCTGACGCCAGCCGACGCATTTCACCTTCAAGGGTGTCCCCACTGCGTGAAGGGGATCAGCAATGTCTCGCAGGCTTTTTGCAAGCGGCGGATATGGGCATCACGCAGGCACACTTCCCCGTCGAGAATACGCGCCGTGGTAAAACAGCCGTCGCCAAACTGGATCGCCCTGTCGCCTGCCGGCAGCATTTCTTGCTCAAGGCCATTGATTAAAAACATGGTGGCTCCTCATGCGTGGAGGCTCAGTCTGGCAGGATGTTAATAGCCGGACAAGGAGATTTCACCTAATAAAAAAGGCCCGGCAAGCGGACCTTTTTTATCGTCAGTGACTAAACAGGCTCAGACCTTTTTGAAGATCAGAGAACCGTTTGTCCCGCCGAAGCCGAAGGAGTTACACAGGGTGTACTCCATACCGCTAACCTGGCGCGCTTCGTGAGGAACGAAGTCCAGATCGCAACCTTCATCCGGGTTATCCAGGTTGATGGTTGGTGGTACAGCCTGATCGCGCAGCGCCAGGATAGAGTAGATTGACTCTACTGCACCCGCCGCACCCAACAGGTGACCGGTCATGGATTTCGTGGAGCTCACCATTACGCGGCTGGCAGATTCGCCGAAGATAGACTTAACAGCCTGAGCTTCTGCTTTATCGCCCGCAGGGGTAGACGTACCGTGGGCGTTAACGTAGCCAATCTGTTCCGGGGTAATGCCCGCATCACGGATCGCGTTAGCCATTGCCAGCGCTGCACCCGCACCATTTTCTGGTGGCGACGTCATGTGGTAAGCATCGCTGCTCATACCAAAGCCAACGACTTCAGCATAAATTTTCGCGCCACGTTTTTTAGCGTGTTCGTACTCTTCAAGAACGATCATGCCAGCACCGTCGCCCAGCACGAAACCATCGCGGTCTTTATCCCACGGACGGCTTGCCGCCTGAGGATTATCGTTACGGGTAGAGAGCGCACGCGCTGCGCCGAAGCCACCGACGCCCAGTGGGGTACTGGCTTTTTCAGCACCGCCCGCAACCATAGCATCTGCATCGCCGTACGCGATAATACGCGCGGCCTGGCCGATGTTATGCACGCCAGAGGTACAGGCTGTTGCGATTGAGATGCTTGGGCCGCGCAGGCCGAACATAATGGTCAGGTGACCTGCCACCATGTTTACAATCGTAGACGGAACGAAGAATGGACTGATTTTACGCGGGCCGCCATTCATCAGGGATGAGTGGTTTTCCTCAATCAGGCCAAGACCGCCAATCCCGGAGCCAATAGCAGCACCGATACGGGACGCGTTCTCTTCCGTAATCTCAAGGCCAGAATCCTGCATGGCCTGAACGCCAGCGACAATTCCATATTGAATGAAGGCATCCATCTTGCGCTGTTCTTTGCGCGAGATGATCTCTTCACAGTTAAAATCCTTTACTAAGCCAGCAAATTTCGTTGCATAGGCGCTAGTATCGAAATGGTCGATTAGGCTGATGCCGCTCTGACCGGCAAGGAGAGCTTTCCAGGTGGACTCTACGGTATTGCCGACAGGAGACAACATGCCAAGTCGGTCACAACTACACGACGCTTAGACACGTTTGTCCTCCAGGGAGGGATAAAAAAAGAGATTCGTGGGACTACAAAAGATAAAACTCAGGCGGTCGAATGACCGCCTGGAGATGTTCACTTACGCCTGGTGACCGTTGATGTAATCAATGGCAGCCTGAACGGTGGTGATTTTCTCAGCTTCTTCGTCCGGAATCTCAGTATCAAACTCTTCTTCCAGAGCCATTACCAGCTCAACGGTGTCAAGAGAATCTGCGCCCAGGTCTTCAACAAAGGAAGCGGAGTTCACAACTTCTTCCTGCTTAACGCCCAGCTGTTCGCCGATAATTTTCTTAACGCGTTCTTCGATAGTGCTCATACTCTTAAATTTCCTATCAAAACTCGCTTTCGCGATGGTTTTCGTAGTGTATAAAATGTTGAAAAAGTTGCAACTAAATCCCGGCAGGTCTTACCACGATTTTACGTTATTTTGAGGCCATTTGCCCAAATAACGCAAATATTTTCGATCGTGATTAAACCATGTACATCCCGCCGTTGACGTGGAGGGTTTCACCAGTGATGTAACCCGCTTCGTCAGAGGCTAAAAATGCAACCGCGCTGGCGATTTCTTTAGGGTCGCA
>CATOUR010000853.1:0-20683 GCA_951848785.1 Callosobruchus maculatus | reverse complement strand
TCAGATGAGAAAATCTTGGGGTTGTGGCCAAAAATTTTGAAAAAAGAGACTGGGTCCACAGCATAAAATTTTAACCTGAAGGTATTGTGAAATTCGTGGTTTGAAAACACATATTTTATGATGTAGATAGAAAAAAAAAGAAAAAAAAAAAGAAAGAAGAAAATCTAGACAATAAAATGTGTGTTTTCAAACCACGGATTTCACAATACCTTTAGGTTTAAATTTTAACATGTAAAGGTCGTTTCTGTGTGATTGTAATTTACAATTATATGTTGTTTGTTTCCTGACCTGTTAGTGGTAGACGCCATGATAGCATAGTTTAAAATTTTTTGAAAAATTGTGGACGATTATTGTAGTTGCATTAAGAAGTCGTTGCACTCAATGCAATTGCTGTTTTTTAAATTGGCAAACCTCAACGTTGTGAGTATATCTTTTAAAAAATTTATTTTATATTTTGAAACTAAATTTATTTTTTTCTTCTTACTATGTAGAAAGTTCTGAAGATAGCAATAAGCATTGCCGAAAGCTTGGCTGTTAACACCAGAGTCTCCGTTATGCTGTGACCCAGTCTCTTTTTTTCAAAATTTTGACTACAACCCCAAGATTTTCTCTTCTAAATTAAGTTTTTTTGGCCATAAGCTTCCTTAAATTATTTCTCTACTGTTAGCTTTTATACCACCTTCAGATCCATCCAGAATTTCTATAATTCTCTTTCACACACCACCTCAAATTCATAACTCATAAATGATGGCAGGAGACTAAAATTTCTTCCTGTTGACTAGACTACGTCTAACTGAAGATCCTATTCCCTCGGTAGCATCTTCTTTATCACTTCCCGTTACCTTCCAATTCTTCCATCTCACAGGCAGACTGCGAGAGACGAGAGAAGTGTTTCCAGGACAAATAAAAAATTTGATATACGTTCGTCGAAATCGAGATTTATCCGTGAGACAGCGCTTGATGAATGTCCGGTCATATGAATAAGTTACAGGCAAATGCACCGGGTATCAGTCAACGGACGCAGAATGTCTTCATTTGATGCAAAACCAATCGGAAGACTAACTGCTCGAAATCTGAATGCGGTAGCGTGTACGGTCTCAATCGTGGGGAAAGAAGCATAAGATGGGGATTTATGTAGAGAACTGACGACTGGCGATTCGGATGGTGTCTTTATTGTAACTCCATCTAAGGGGTGATTTTAGATATGCTTAGCGAACGGCATATGGGAATTTGTGCTTCTACAAATATCGGTAGCATGTTCCCCAGACATGTGAGTAAGATTGTCAGTGGATATTGAAGAAAACCGTGGTTTTCCTCAGGTAAATATCCAGTTAGGACAAGGATTGTCGGAAACGCTAAACTACTGGAACAGGTAAAATACGTCAACTACCCAAAGAATAGTTAGATACCTACTAAGATATATAAATTAAATAAATAGTTAAAATTTAATACATTTAACAACATTCATGTAAAATTGAAAATCTGTCAATTTCATCTGTTTTTTAAAAAGTCTGTACCAAAGTATTCACTTATTGAATAAAAGCAGTTGTCAAGCATGTGTTTTTTCACAGTTCATTCAAACAAAGGTGTGCTAAGCATTCTAACGCTTAGCGGTAACCGATTATACAAATCTATACGTGGAAAGTTCTTTTTTGATTTTCAGTAGAGAAAATTTTGGGAGCTCTCAAATCGTTAGATGATCTGGTCGGATAACTATGAAAATCTCAGTTAACAGCGAAATTATTTTTGTTTTTGTGGACATCTACCAAGGTAGCATAGATATTACATAGCAGGTAGTGGCATTATTTTAAGGCTTTTAAAATGTGGTCTACATGAGTCGTAGTATCCCACGCCAGCTACGACTCTGATAGCTTTCTTCTGGATAGCGAATAGCTTCAATAGCTTGCCGATGTTTGAGTTTTCCCATAATGTTACTCCGTAGTTTAAATGTGGAATGAAACAATCCGAAGGTAACAACTTTGTCAATACCTGTATGGTTAACTTCAGATTTACGTTTTCGTAGCTAGAAAAAGGGATTTACTAAGTTTACCAGCAAGGAAATCGATGTGCTGAGTCCAACTTAACGAGTCATCTAAAATTATTCCAAGTAACTTAGCTGTCCTTACCCGTTGATAGAATTATTGGTAGATAATATAATATTCTCAGTTTTGTTTTTAGGTTGTTGGCTGAGAACCTTTTATTAGCTTTCTCTAAACTAAGGGAAGCCATTATTTTAAGCGTGGCTAAGTCGGTATCCACAGATATGAGTGTAGTATCATCTGCATATGCTACACAAGAATTGGGTAGCATGTAGTGGAACAGGTCATTAAGATAGAGGGGTGAATAGAGAAGGCCCCAATATTGAGCCTTGCGGTTACATTGACGTTTTCTATGGATGATAATCTCCCAATCATAACACACTGTTTTCTGTCAGACAAATAAGAGTGCAAAAGTTTCTTTATATGGCCCCTAAAACCGTAAGTTTCCAAGTTTGTAAGTAGTAGCTGCGAGAGGTCGCATTGTGTAAATAAAACAAGGAATGATACTCAAATGAAATTTTTACAAAACGATAACTTTTCCAACCCTCTTATATGGGGAGGTGAACATGGATAGCAATGAAAAAAGAAGAAAACATGATGCAAATACAAGAAATGAACTTCTAAAAAAAGTGAAATGTTGCACAAAATTAGGCAGACTAAGAAACAGAGATATAAGATGCGGGAATCAAACATCTTCACTATAAACAAAAAATAAAAGAAAAAACTAAATGGAAAGAACATGTAGATTGAATCCAATAAAATAGAATTCCAGTCAGAGCCAGATTTTATCAATGCTCTAGAAGAAGAGACAACGGGAAGGGCCCGAGAAAAATATGGGGTATCATAACAGGCAAAGTGCATAAAACCTGAGGGGTTTTTTGCCAATCCTACGTGACCAACACTGAAAACACCAAAAACATTACGCTAAGGACCCTTTTCGAACCTACCAGACCTCTTGACGAAAGTCAATATGTCCGACCATCTCACTAAGTAAAGGGACTTCACCCCGAACTCCGTGGTGCCGAATATATAAACCCTGAGGTTGAGATACAAAGCATATCTTCTCAGGAAGTGGGACGCTGTTCCGTCCTCCCCCCAGCATCTAGAGCAAATGGGGTCTCCTACCACCCTCATAAATGACAATTTGTCTAATCAGTAGGCAATGGTCTATGAGAACCCTTACCTATAGGTTCAGCATCTGTCTTTATTCAAAAGCCATAGCGTTCGACCCTTGTTAGGGACCGCATCTGAAGCCTAGAGAATACTAATAATTGTTCTGATAGCTACAGCTTTCTACAGATACGATAATCATCAGATTTAGGATTTTCAATGTGGCACGGTTGTTCCAGGACATATTACTATAGATTTTAATCTCCAGAGCTTGAAAGTAATTAGGTTATTTGGAACCCAACAATCTCCAAGACCTCTTCTTCTTAGGCTGCCATGCAGATTCCTGCGTAGGCGTTCATCCTTACTCTCTTCAGATCATCCTATTCATTGCAGCCCTCTGTAATTCCTGGAAGTCGCTTATTCCTGTCCAGTGACGGATGTTTCTCAGCCATGATAGCTTTTTTCTTCCAACTCCTCTTTTCCCTCCTTCGATCTTACCTTCAAGAATGAGACGCAGAAGGTCATAGCGTTCCCCACGCATTATGTGGCCTAGGTAAGCTATTTTCCTTTACCTTATAACCTCAAAGATTTCTTGTTCTGCTAAGCCAGCTCTCTGGAGAACGTTCTCATTTCTCACATGGTCGACCCAGGACACTCTCAGCAATCGTCGCAGAGCCCACGTTTCGAACACTTCAGTCTTATTTACACACCATATATCAGAGTGATATCAAGATTTAGACCAGGGTATTATTGCCTCATCATTGTAGTTCTCTCAGCTTACGCTTGACGAATCTTCTTGAGTTTCTCATTACTCAGATCATTTAACATAAGCAGAATGTCTTAATTTGATGCAAAACCAACCGGAAGACTACTAAAAGATTGATCATACATACCTACATGCCTGTCAAGCTTGCACTTGTGTGTATAGCCACCTTTATATGCATCGTACAACTATACAGCTAAAAACCCCCCGGATACGAAGAGGCAAATGAAATGTAAGATTCATTATGCCACACAGCGTTTTGGATTACATAACAGCTGTCACTTAAGGTATTTGTTCTGATTCGATATATCATTTGCCGATCGTTACCAGCTAATTTTATATCGAGTCAAGAACCTGTTTATCAGTCGGATATCGTAGTATATGTACGTATATGTGTGCCGACAAGACTATTATAAATTATATAAAGCTGATTTACTGCAGATTGTGTTCTAATGTGATTTTAAAAGGTTCGTTATTATTGCCATTGGAGAGGAATAGAGTTTTTGTTTGGAAGATGTATGAGCCTCATCATAGCGCATGTGTGTTTACTGCACTAGAACGAAATCTATCTGAATGTCACTCGTTGACTTAAATTTGTCGTGAGTTGTGACTGGTTATTATTCTTCCTGTCAGTTTGATCTTCTTAGAGGATATATACGTTAACACCAATCCTGCTGTCTTCGCAGTCTGATAATAGAAGTTGACCAAACACCAATCAAAAGAAGAAGAGTACTGACTGAAGAGGCATTCGAAACAAGGCTCTCTTTAACGAAAACCTTAAGAAATATAGCAAAAATAACATTATTAAAAGATATAAAGGCTATGAAAAAAAGTGTCGGAAGAGATGGAGATGAGTCTGTGATAATATTATCATGTAAGACATAGAAAGCTAATGAGAACACTGACCAGAGGGAAAATCAAACTACTTGGACACCTGTTATGCGAGAAGATGTTAATCTGATTCATCTCATACAACCAACTGAAGAAGACATTAATGTTTACAATGAACAGATATTAGCTTTCGACTATGGTAATGATATCTCTCAGGCCTCTTTTTCGTTCTTTACTGCAACTGTACTGTCACTTTTAACTGTAATATACACCATTCCTTATGTGTTATCCTTTAACTACTATTTCGATATAAATTCATCTTATACCTGGATCTCTCAGCTGAGTCGCCCATCCTTATTATTATATATCCTCATCTTATTTTCTTTATGGTCAGCCTCCTGCAAAGCCTGAAAGCCAATGGCGCTGTAGAAGCGCTGCGAGGGTCCGTGCATGTTAGATTTAAAACGCTGTAGGTTGTAACCGTAGCGAAACAAGGAATGCTGGAAGAGACTGGTTCAGGGAGTAGGAACCTCGACCTGGTAAGGATGACCTCGCAGAGCCTCTCCAGGTGTTCCTCGTTCGGACGGCTTTCGGTGTTATTATCTGGGAGAGCTCACTCAAACATCTTCTGTGATAGAACTGTAAAACAGGGACAGGCCAGCCACCCTTCTTCGATGTTCCAGGCTGTGGAGGTCTTTTGTGAGGTTAGATGTATCGATCAGTTTAATCGCTCTCTTCTGGATAGTGCCCAGAAGCTTTAGAGAGTGCTTCGGAGCGCATCCCCACACATGGGAGCAATACTCCAACGATGGTAGGATCTGTGCCTTGTAAAGCAGCAGTAGTTGTTCTGGTATATACAGCTTCTTATAGCGAAACAAAACTCCAAGCTTCTGGGATGCCGTTTCAGCAATACTGACGACGTGGTCCTGCCAGGACATGTTACTTTTGATGTCGATACCCAAAAGCTTTACGGAAGGTGACTCAACTATTGGGTGACCCTCCACTTCCACAAGTGGTAAGCCAACGTGAGACTCCTTTGTCAGCGTTGTTGCCTGAGTTTTTTTGTACGTTAAACTGTACTTTATTTACTGATCGCCGCTCGACAATTGCTTGGATATCTACACTGGTAAGGCAATAATAATAAGTCTCGGAGATGCTTGACTACGTCAATCAAGCTTCTGAACTTATGGAACTTGAAATCTATAGCAATCTAAACCACAGAACCAATTATTGAAGTACGGCTCTGTGCATAGACACGTCTAGACTAAAGAGGAGTAAGCCGTTTTAGCTGTTCACCGATCATCCATTATAAATGACAATTTACGTACAAATGAGTGATGTATCGCTCATGTTCCTTTTTAAAAGGAATTCGTTATCTTGGGAATGAATCTCGGCTTTTTTCTACCGCCGCGGCTTCTATTATTTCACTTGAGGAACTAACAGAAGTTGAATAATTACTTTGTTACAAGTCAATTCCGCGTAGAGAACGAACCTTGGTGTATGTATACGGTTACTTTGGTTAATTGTTTGCTCTTTCTCTATTATCATTCCATCGGGTTTGTATGCGTCGCGTCAGTTTTTAATGGATTGCTGGTGCAACTTTGAGACCGAGGGATTAGGTATTTGTTCATTGTTATATAACCTCTACGGTATTCCAAGACTAAACTCATCCAGTCATTTGCCGAGGCTCACGTAGTTGCTCTCGATATTTCAAAGGCATTCGATCAACTGTGGCATGCAGCTCTCCTAAAGAAGCTCCCGTCTTATGGGCTCCCTGTTAAGCTTTGCGGTTGGCTCGCAGACTTCCTCTCAGGTCGGAAAATCTCTGTCGTGGTAGACGGCTTTTCTTTTTCTTTCCATCGCATTAATGCCGGGGTTCCGCAGGGATCGGTATTGGCTCCGACATTGTTTCTGCTTCACATTAATGATCTACTCTCTAGCACTACAAACCCAATCCACAGTTTTGCGGATGACAGTACGCTGCATGCAGGCATCATGAGCAATAGACCGATCTGTATGGTCGAGCTAGTACGCAGAAAACTGGCAGTGGCAGCTTCACTTTCAAAGGATCTCGATACCATTGCCGCTTGGGGGTTTAAGAATATGGTTAAATTTAATGCCTCCAAGATCCAGTATTGTACGCTATCAAACAAGAAGTGCCCAAGCCAACATCAGGTTCTAATGAATAACCGGGCTCTGCCAAGGAGTCACTCATTCAAGCTGTTAGGAGTCAACATTAAAGAAAATCTGATCTGGCACGAACACGTCGCGTCAACTGCAACAGCTGCTGGTAAAAAGCTTGGGTACCTATTTAGAGCCAGAAAGTATTTATCACCATGTAATCTCCTCACGCTATATAAAGCCCAGATAAGACCTTTCCTGGAGTATTGCTCTCATGTCTGGGGAGCTGCTGCCCCTACTACCCTGTCTATACTAGATACCGTCCAGAGAAGGGCAATTCGACTAATTGGCGACCCGGCCTTAACGCGCCGCCCCCGGCCACTTTCTCACCGCCGTGCTGTTGGTGGCCTCTCACTCTTCTATCGATATTCCAACGGAATCTGCTCCTCTGAGCTATTCTCTATCGTTCCGCCGCTCACCGCTCCTATGAGATGTACCCGTGCGACCGTTGCATCTCATCCTAAGACGGTCGTTCTTCATACATCAAGAACTGAGCGGTACAACCGCACATTTATTCCCAGGGTCTCCAAGGCTTGGAGCGGACTGCCAGAAGATGTATTTATTGGGCCTGCGGGTATTGGCCTATTCAAATCCCGCGCTAACAAACTTCCCCTAACACAACTCTTTCACAGCAGCCGCGGTACTCTGGTATTTAGGCTCTGCCTGCGCGGTCTGCTCGGTTATAAAAAAAATAATTGTGTGGGACACTCTAAAGAAAAGATGAGTAAGTGTAACTCAGAAATAATATAGCCTGCATCTATAGAAATACCAAGAATTTCATAAGTACTGGAAGCTTGCAATCGGAGGAGTTTGTAACTAATGAAGGATTGAGACAAGAAGGAGTTTTGAGCCTAATGTTGTTCAACATGGCATTGGATGACATGCTGAAAGAAATTAAAGGAATTACAAAGAAGCTACACGTAGGTTACAGACACCTGAACCCATCGGCATTGCAGAATGTGCTTTTGCAGAAGATCTGATCATATTTGCTAGAAACAAAAATGAATTGCAGGACAACCTACAAACTAAATCGAAAGAACATGAAGAGAAACACCACAAAGACAAAAATAATGACCATAGGTAAAGACAGTGACAAGATTCGACTTAATGGTAAAGAGATAGCGGAGATGGAAGCATTCAAGTATCTTGGAGTTAAAATACATAAAACTGAGAAGAATGACACTAAAATAAACGAAAGCATTGAAAATACCACAAAACTACGCGATAGTAAATAACTTTATCAGAAAAAAAAAAGAAATATCAATCGATGCCAAAATAGCGGTATACAACAACAACAAGAGACAGAATCGGAAATGACAAAATAGTATCGAACCAAGACGACTAAAATGGTTTGGCCACTTAATCAGAATGAGGGACAACAGACAGATAAAACAAATATGGCTAGCAAGAACACATGGAAAGAGAAAGAGAGGAAGACCACAGAAGCCATGAAATGACGAGATTATGAAGAGTCTAGGAGTAAGAGGATTGACTTGGATACTTGAAATGCAGCGACGAGAATGGCACATCATAAGAAACCATGGGCCCAGTTTACTAACAAATAATAATTCATGTAAACCTTGATACCCTGAGGGTACATAAGGTATTGATTATATTATACAACTTTTATCAGAAAGCCAGGCATGGAAGCTGAAATAATATTATTGAGATTTCTTATTATTACCACATTACCACATAATTATGTGGACATTTCTAAAGCTTTTGATAGAGTCAGTCCTACATTACTCATTTCTAAGCGAACAGCTGTGGTGTCCATGATCAGCTGACATATCTCAGATAGTCAGATATTGTAACTTTGGGAGTACTACAGGGTTCTCATTTAGGGCCGTTGCTGTATAACATGTTCATTAACGATCTAGCTAGTGCAGTGGATAGTGGAACTCTTATGTTTGCAGATGATGTGTAGAGTTGTAGAGAACAAAAATTGTTACAAATGGACTAAGATCACCTTTCACATTCTTGCGTTGTTAATGTTCTATATTTTAATACTCCAAAAGTTTTTAAAATAACGTCTGATTTCGTTACAATATGCCAACATACAAATAATTATGAGGTATTACAAAATGTCAGTCAGATCAAGGACTAAGGAATTATTTTCAGTACAAGATTAACGTTATATTTGCACATTGAAAGTATCATTAGCAGAGCATTCGCAATAGTGTTGAATTGTTCCATCTATTGTGTACTAGCCTGTTCTTTACTAGAGAACTTGAACAAGTGCCAAGCGAGTCAAGTGACTTGAAATAATAACATCTTTTGTTTAAGTAGGCGTCCTGCACAATAATACGCTATCCTGGAATGTTACTTCAACATCGCAGTTGCTTCACATATCAGTAGTCGTTCAACTAAATATGTTGCGTTTTCAGGTGTTTTTCGTGTTAAGGCTTGATTTCGGTATCAAGAAGTGTTTACTACAAACTTATCGTTTATGTTAAGAAAATATGAGGTGGACTGAAGAAACTGGCCTTGAAATTTGTTGAGTATGAAAAAAGTTGGGATCTTTCAAGCATTAGAGAGAAATAGACCAATGAGAAATGTTGCTGTCAACAAAATAACAGATGATATGAAAAACTACGGTTTTGGCAATCAATATGTAAAGGAGTCTCTTATTTGTAGCCACTTTCGAACCCAAATCCTTTTTCCGGTTTATTCACATTCTTTAATTATACACAGACAGCCGCACGGCTCTGATGGTCTTGGCGAGTAACCACTATACTTAAAAAACAGTGTGGGACTGCCATGATACCCTAAAGACACTGGCGAAGGCCATCAAGATTACATTATCTTGGGAGCCTAGTCACAATGTTGTATGTTACAACTAACTATGTAACACAAAATTTCTGGATGACGAGCTTGAGTACTTGATTCCAGTTTCTTAGACTTCAGTGTGGTCCTTTTGGTTCGATGTTTCTGCATGGTTCATCGGTCGCCTCACTGACCTATCTACACCAGCCGAACGTTACGGTACCGTTGACACTCCCAGATCGCCCAGAGCGAACCTTCGGGTTCCTCGAGCCGGACGGAACCACGGAACCATTACGGAACCCGCCCGAGGCGAAACTTTGCGCGTTCGGGTTCCCCGAGATCGGTGAACGGCCTAAAAGGCGACCGCGCAAAAAACTTGGAAGTCGAAAACTGACAATTTAATAAATCATAATTTTCGTAGAGGTAAACTACCATTTACTGAAGTAGTCGACCTGACCATCATTAAAAATACCGCTCTGGCTGGGCTCCCTTTAACGAAAAACTCAATTAATTCTGAGCTCTTCTGAAAATAACAGGTCGTAGCTGACGGATACAGTGACGTGCAGCTCTTTGTTTGTAAAAGTGTCTAATATGTCCTTTAGACATTATAGAAGGAGAATATAATTATGGAGAACATATACCTACAGAGAGCATACACCTTGTTAAGATTATTGTATCCTTATACAAAAAAAATGGAGTCAAGTTGATTGACTCAGTACTTCCCACACTTTATGGTGAGATATTTTTGCAATCAAATCATCGCCCGCCTGCCCGCAAAAAAAGTATCAAACACAAAAACTCATGTAAATGGTTTCTTGCATCTCTCTCCATAGATACTAGGCTGATACAGTTTTTACTCTGAAATGTTATCCTAATCACATGGCATGCCGATTTTCTGACATTTGAAAACAGATTAAAGATAAATAGATAAATAAATATACTTCATTGTCTAAGAAATTACAATATTCTTATTGACAAAGCTATATAACAACTAAAACTCGTCATAGAACTCATCTAGTGAGTGAGGTTTTTGTATCAGAAAATTTCTAAGTTTTTTACGGAAAACTTTTAAATCTTTGTGAATTTTAAATGAGTGGGGAAGTTTGTTATAAATCTTTACTGCATTGTATATAATTGAGTATTTAATTAGTGATGATTTCGTAGTATCAATTTTTAAAGGGCAATAAAATACTTCAGAGTTCTCCAACCACCCTATCCGAGACCCCATGCTACCTCTGCTCATTTTGACCACGCCAAAAAAAAAAGTAAAAAAACGGTCAAAGATCCCTAGGGAACCCAAAAACAGAGTTTGAATGGCTGTATTGTACTACTGTTTCTTTATTAATTCAGTTTACTAATTCAGTTTCTCCGCCACTAACATAATTTTTAAAAACCATTGACTTTATCGATCTCTACCACCGCCCAGGGAACGGTCTAGCAATTTTATTACTATCAGTTTAATGATCAGTTTCACAACCCCCACCCTCAAAATAGCCAATTTTACCCCCTCAAAAAAATTTGGAAAACGATCAAAAAACCCCAAATCCCATAAAAACGAGGTTTAAGTTGTTTTTGTATGTTTAGTTTTTTTTTTATGATTGGTGTGCCGCCACTGACACGATTTCGAAAAACCAGACGCGTTTTCCATTTTAGCCACGGCAGTACCTAATACTGTGTCAAAGTATCGTTAAAATTAATTCAATAATTACCGTTACACAATACAAAACGATCTAAAGCAGTACTCGTATGACGTATAGATCAGAAAAAAATGTGCTTTGGTTTCTCTTATAGGCAAGTCAGTGTTTGGATGGACCTAAAAAAGTGTATTAGGCCGCTAGGTGCTTTTTTCACAGATCAATGGATCGCTTATTACGATTACAACAAATTGTTCAGTTTTACAACCCCCTAACCCCAACCACCCCAATTTTACCACCATCCAAAGAAAGTAGAAAATGACCAGGAACTCCTAAAACGTGTAGAAACGGAGTTTGAGAAATATTTGAAATTTTTTGTTTTTGCCAATTACTCTGCTGCTCATGCACCGATTTTCAAAATTAAAGCAGCACTGCCTACTACGATCACACAGCATATCGCTACCCAAATTTAATTACAATCCATGCAGCGGTTACTGAGATTAAGAGGCTAAAAGACGCCAACAGACAGACAGACCTACGGAAATGAGTGACGTGGATGTAGATATCATGAAACGCGCAAAAAGCGTATTATCTCAAAATCTAAAGCTATATATCCATGGTCCAAGAAACCATAGTATGCTTTTGGTGCTTATAAGCAACAAATAGCGATTTGTTTGTTAAGAACACCAAAACATACTTTAGTTCCTTGTGTCTTGAATCATGGATATATAGCTTGGGTACCCTTTTTTAACTAGTTTTAGTGTAGTTTTCAATAAAATTGAATGTAACTTTACTACACATAAGATCTTATCTTACCTTATTTAAAGAGCCATTTTTTATTAACGTAGAAAATAGATATAACTGTGAATTAATATTATGCTTTTTTATTTCCCTTTTATTTTTGAAAATAATCAATTTATTTTTTCTGTCTACAAAAATACCATACATGTTGATATTTGCTTTTTTATTTGAGATATTTCAGTTTAAAATGGCACTAAATTTACGTTATACCTTCTAGGTTGCCATAACAATATATACCTATTCATGTTGGTAAAATAATGCAACGTTAAACCCAGTTAAGTCAAAAACGACCAAACCAAGTATCAACATGTAGTTTCCATAAAATCCTGAAAAGAAATCAGTTACAAACTTAGAGAACAGTCAAGTATAAGCCAGCTGTACATCCAGATATAATATATTACTCCGAAGACCGTAACTTAGATGGGCTATAAAGTAATGTTTCCAAACAGTAATTATGTAGTTCAACAGAGCAATACTGTCCTGTGCACTAAATATAAAGCCAACAGATGATGCATATATGAATATAGTAATATGCAGTCGACAGTGTACATGGCCTGGATCATTGCCAGAGCGTTAATCACTCAACACATCTTAAAGACTTCATTCAGCTCTTGCAAATAGCGTAAGTGCTTCTTGTGACAGTTGTATTTATATATACGTTTATATATCATTGAAAAATAAATTGTTATATCGAAGATTTCAAAAAATGTATTTCTATCAGTACTACTTCACTTTACGAATATTTAACGTGGTTCGTCACTTTGTCCAGTCAGTCCGGAAAATCCCGGACATTTCCGGAAATTTGGAGCTAAATTTCGTATCTGGAATTACAAAACTCGGCAAAATGTCCGGAATTTGAGCCGCAATCGAAAATAGTTGGCACAGCATACAGCAAAATGAACAAATGCAGTTAATGGGCAGGCAAAAAATCACAAAAGTCTGTAAAATGTCCAGAATTTGAACCCCAATAGAAAATAGTTGGCACAACATACGGCGAGATAAACAAATACAGCTAACGGAAAGGCAAAAAGGCACTACCGTCGCTTGATGGCTCATCTCCCTCTATTCTATTACAGCAGTCCACCCCCCCCCTTAAGCCAAGCGCCCGGAATGGATCTATGAAGAATATGGTCACCCTAGCTAGAAGCCATCATCTGTACACAGATCAGACTTATGAGGAATCTCCTCCTATTTTTAATATTCAAAGACTTTTGGAACCCTATATTCCTCCTTCGTTGTTGGGCAATCACGACTGTAAACTATAGGTATTTGTCGTGGTGTTTTTTAGGGTTAGGTCAATTAAAAACAAAAACTTCTTGTTACTCTTTGTGCAACGTTTCGACTTCAGGCATCAGAGAAACAAAGTTTTCATGGTTCTATGTTTCATCATCGGAGTTGGTTAGATAACGAAGACACGCACAATATTAAAAAAAATGACGGCACAAATATAAAAACTGCGGTTAAAAACAGCTAGCACCACTCTCCAGTACTAAATGTAACTCTAAAAAACCACGACAGATACCTTACTAGGTCAGAATCGCTTTACCAGGAGATTTTTCATATATTATTGTATATTTGTTAAACTTTTGCCCGCTAGTGTACATAGAGAGTCGAACGTTTTTTGCGAGTTCTAAAAACTTCCATGTTATCACCTCTAGCCGACGATGTTCCTTTGTTTTTCGTGAGTGCGGCAGGTAATGAGCGGCCAGTTAGAAAATTCATTTGATTCATTTATTGCGTGCCGAGATAGGTTGAAAATGTATGAGAGTGAATTACATATTTTTGAAAAGTTGTGATGGTGAAATACAGGTATGTTGGTCCAAATGTATGTTTAAGAAAACATGTGTTGCACAGTTGGGTTACTTGTTAAAATATATTGCAGTGGATTAAGTTTTTGAGTATCTTTAGTGACACTGGAAGGAAGGGGGATTATTTTATTGGTCAGCAAAACGCCACTGTGCAGGTATTTCAATCGAATTTGATCACTATTTATTTTGCCTTGACAGTATGTGGTTTATTTGTTGTTGATATTCACTTTCCACATCACAACTGAGGCGAATATTTTGATCGCGATAATTTATGACTCTGGATAATTTTTTTATACATTTAAGTCGCAAAGAAAGAAAAAGAGCTGAGGCAAGTAGTTTGATTTGAGAAGATAGTTTTGTAGTTTGATTTCAAAAGTTTTAATCATTCTGTAAAAATGTCGCTGTTTGATATAGTTCAATAACCATTTCTGTCTTGCTGCTTCTATTTGTCAAGTGAGGAGTTGCGCATAAAAAGAGCTATACAATATGACTTGTCGAAAAACCATAATAAGTTGTTAGTTTGTTTATTCATTTTTAACTATTATGCCAATTTTAAACCCTAGTTTTTTTGGTCAGATTTTTGTATTATAAATTAGGCATTGTACCTGTCAGGTAGTGCAGTAGCCACTTTTTATTTATCTTTGTTAATTTTAAATTGATCAATCCTAAAAGTGACTAGTGCATTGATTGACAGGTAGGATGTCTGATCGATAAGACAAAAATCTAACCAAAAAGCTATACCTACACAGGCTAGGTACGTCTTGATACACAAACCCAGATTTTTGACTTTGTATCTTGCTTATCTTTCAGTTTTTGGAAAAAAGTTATTTGTAAAAGTTGTTTATTTTTTTAATACACAGTTAAAAAATTATCAACTTAGGAATCACGCTATACTATAGATGGGCTGTAGTTATACCTCTGTTGTTTCTGGTTAGAGCTGATATGATGTAAGAAATATTTATAATCTCGTCTCGTTCCTATAGTTCGTTTACATCTTTCTGCTAAATTAGTTGTTTTAGTCCATCTGAACATCAGGTTTTTGTTCATTTTGTGTAGCCTGCTTGGTGAAAAACTGAAAAACACCGATTTGACTAAAAATTTGAAATGACATGAAGACTAAAAGATTGATATTGACAGTCTTATAATAATTTTGGAGAGGCTACCAAATTTCACATCTGATCTTATACAAAAGATAAGGCACTCCCGTTCAAAAAACTAAGTTATTTCTGATTGAAGTATCCTTAACTTTTCTACCGATTTCTTCAAGTACGAAAATGACTCAACAATTAGGTTTTTTGTCAGAGTTACGAAAGGTGCTAATATTTTTGATACTACGTTTTTTCGTTATGTATGATTCACAGCTTATAAATTATTTTTCACTTTGTAATGCTATAGAAGCCAGTTTTTTAAACTACTAGCTGACCCGACAGACGCTGTCCTGTCTTAGCTATGAATATTGAACTTAAATCTGCAATAAATGGCAATTATCTGAAAAGCATAGTGTTTATTGAAATACTTTTTGATATAAAACATGTTTTTTTTTTCGGCGCGCAAATAATGATGATTTTGTCAACAGAGAACAGGCTACATGGCCATGTGCAAAACATCGATTCTCAAGATTGATCTCACAAACCTTCAACGACTACCCTTGTGATTTAGTTATTGTCATTTCAAATGTAAGCCGCAACCGTTCAAAGTTGAATGGCATGTTGTTTGGAATCATAGGGATGCGTGGAATCAAGGCGTCTTCGCTTTTCTATTCACCTGTTTTTTCAATCAATTTTACATTGCTTCTCTGAATGTTATCATTAACCGTTAATTAATAATAAGCCGTAATTTCGAGTTCGTATTTCTGACCCAAATTCAAGTAGAAGAGTTCACTTAAACATTAAGTTCTAATGTCTGGTCTTCAAGATACATGGTGTCAAAGTTTGGAAAATATTGAGTGTATGCCACTGGCCTTAAAAAAAAATTAAGTACTGTTTTTCAGACGAAACAGATAAAAGCCCAACTTTTTTGTCTTCTGATGTATCTTCGTATCCTACTTTGTTTTGAAGGAAAAAATAAAGCCACTTCATAGCCCGTCGAAAAAGTGGATGAGCTATGAATTGAGGTCGTTTTTATTTATTTGTTCCAAAATAAAGTGAGATACGAAGAGACATTAAAAGAAAAAAAAGTTTTTTATCTGTTCAATCTGAAAAGCAGCATTTAATTTTTTCAAGGTCAGTGGCGTACATCTTTTTGCTAATATTTTCGTGGGACTGCCCCCGAGCCCAGATACGCCACTGGAAAGTATCTTTTAGTCAATGTTGATTTAGATTCTTAATACAGTGAAAAACTGACAAATTTAGAAAAATTGCTCAGTAGTGTTTAAGAAATTGATAAAAAACCAATTTTACTTCCAGTCATTGACACCCTGCATCTTGAAATCCAGAACAGTCAAGATACTTGTTTATTAGTTCTTCATTCACATTATTATGGACATTGAGATAGGAACATGAAACCTTAATATGCTCAATTTTAAAGATACATGGTGTCAAAGTTTCACTTTTATTTTGGTTTTTTTCTCATTTATTTCACACCATCCACAACGATTTAAAATTACGTATCCGGGGGTTTTTAAGGCGGGAAATTCGAATTCAGCCACGGTTTTGCTAACATGAATAGAGGACGGCACCGCATCACCGTGAGTATTAAAAAACTCATTTCCTCAATATGTGTTACTTACAAAGCATACTTTAAATCCCTAAAGGTAACCATTTCCGAAATAATCTTTATTGAAATATTTGAAAAACGTGATCGAACTAATTATCCGTATTCTGGCATGATAATTCATAGTAGATCAAAACATGTTTCAAATATGTCTAATTTTTAAAATAGGTGGTGTTGAAGTTTAAGAATACTTCGTTAATGGTATGCAAAAGTATGAGCCTAAGCCTAATATTCCTTCGTGCTGAAATATCGATAATTATTTCGCTCGCAATTTACAGTTCAGTCGCTTTGGAAATTTCAATGAAGGTTATCTCGAAAACGGTAACCTCTAGGGTTTTAAACAATTTATACTTTTTTTTACGTAAAAAATATTGAGGAGACGTTGTTTTTGATACCCATATTGATGACCAAACCGGAAAAAAGTTTTGATAATTTAAATGAGTTCAATGTGCCGTAGGCGGCGCCTGCTATTCATGATAGCAAAACTGCAGTTGAATTTGAATTTCTCGCCTCAGAAAACCCCTCGATATGTTATTTTAGAACATTGTATCATATTATTGCGAAATAATTGAGAAAAAACGAAAATAAATGTGAAATTTTGACCCTGTATCTTGAAAACTAAGCACTTTAAGGCTTCATGTTCGTATTTCAATGATCATAGAAATGTGAGGTCTAACACCTGTCAAGCGTTGTCGGTCGATTATTCGGACACCCTGTATGAGCTTTTCTACTTGAATTTGAGTCATAAATATGAAATTACGGTCTACCATTAATTAACACCCTGTGTACATATTCGTCATTATTTCAACGACGCATACTTGACAGGCTCAAAACACAGTATAGTACACATCCCCCCTTTTGGATGATTATTTGTAGGGATGCTAACGATACTTCGATACTTGAAATGTATCGATACATCTGCACTAATATCGAGTATTTTTATCTCAGATAGATACTTTTTGAGCGATTCCAAGCTGGTATCGCTACTTTTTTAGCGGTATCGCACAAAATTCTCTGTGCGAACCAAACGCGCCTTCATTGGCGTGTACAGCTTTATACTTGGCTAAATCTGTGGGAACCATTTTTATACAGGGTGGGCCAATAGTGCGTGGACGGAGGATTGTGGGCTTACTAAAAAATATTTCAAAAATCTGTCACTTGATCATGGTAGAAACCCTTGAGGGCTATAACGTAAAAATATTTTCACTTAAATTTTGACGTTTATACAGGGTGATTCATATCAAACCTACATTTTTTTGAATGGAACCCCCTATATATTATTGCATATTTAGATTCCTTGGTCAATTCTAGTGTGACTTTATGTATCACACGTGGAACTTTAAACGAATCGTTTAGGCGCAAATCACCATTCTTGGTATAAGTAGATATCAGAAAAAAATTGAATATCGCAGCGATCATAAAACTTGAAAGGCCATGACCTTGCGGTACGACTAAGCATGAAATGCGTGACCTTAGGTCAGACGGCTAAATTTGAATTCTTTTTGTGCTTGGAGAAATCAGAGGATGAATTTAGGAAACTTCAATCACAGATAACTTGATTTTTTCAAATGGGAATGCCTATTTTGGTTTAAAGGATCAAATGTAACATTTGATTACCTTTCTAACGATATAGCATTCTTGATATCAATCTTTTTTGGTTTTCATTTTATTTCAAATTTTCAGTCAAATCGGTGTTTTTAAATTTTCCTGCGTGCAAGCAACCTAGCAGGCCATGAAAAATAAATATATATAATAGATATATATCTTTGGCTTGCAGCATTGCGAGTTCTACGGCCTAAATTTGTGCGCCTAATTGCTGGCATTTTGAGAACCAAAACAACTAAAAATAAAATATTCTCCTATATTTTTTGTAACCATGTATGATTATCAAAACTTACCAAAAATCGATATTGAATCAAACTTTCAATAGAAGGCGTGATTGCTGTGTAAACTAATGGTGATATTGAACACTTGTGAAAAATCGATTGAGCACTAATCTATATATTGATTCCATTACTTTGTATCGTTTGACTGATACAGCAGCGGTTAAACGATATTTGCGGCGCAAACTGTCAGATGACTGACAGTTACGTCAAATTCCCTCAATGGCTGGGCAGCTCACTGTTATCGAGTGCTCCTTGACCAGTAATTTTTATTTCATCTCAAAGGACTTCCATCATATTTGTAGAGATTGCAAATCAATATAACGTAGATCGTAGAACTATTTTCATATGTAGATACTTATATGGCATACAGTTGCCATATATATTTGTCTAACAGTTTAATTTTGAAAATTCTGGACATTTCCTTACGTCCTTTTGGATCAAATTAAAACGCTTATTCTTCCAAAATTTACTTAATAGAAAATTACTGAAATTTATCTTAATATTGACCACCTATCTACGCCTGGAGTGGCATCTTATACAACGTACTCTATCTAATCATTTTACTGTACTTGTAAAATATCTAATAAAATTTTATTCAGACATATTTATGCCGATGGTAGAAAAAAATATGTGTAACATGAGTAAAAAGCACATCAATGAATTTTTTGGTACAAAAAGTAAAGAAATATTCGCAACGGCTGGGTTTCGAACCTATACCCGCTCGAACACACTGATTCGCAGTCTGGCACTCTATACCACTGCACTACTGGGCCGTCTGCGAAACGGATCGCTTCAACGGAAGATATTCAGTTAGGAACTTTGTCACTGGAATTTGTAATGCAAACTATGAAGTTGAATGATCAGCGATGAATGATCATCGCCTATGTTGGCTATGTTGCAACAAATATACAGTTGTTACAACAACAGTTTGTTATAAAACTTATATATGATATGATGAAAATTGAAAAGTGTCATCCAGCTTTGACTTTTTGTTTCCAGTAATTGATAAAATACCTACTATAAAATACTATTGGATGATTCTTATTAACATAGCCCGCAATTCCCAATAGAAAGCTTTTGGTAAATAACATGACAACATGACAACAATAACAAATCACTTAACACTGTACAGAGCTATGTTACACCCTTTGTAGTCGTTATGTTTTCTCACATTTTTCTAAATTTTCTAATGTTGTGTATAATTTTCCTTAGATCTTTTCCCGTAAGAATCATCTACGAAGTAACAGAAAACTTAAAAAAAAAAGATGGATGAAATTGGTAAAGCCGTTCTCACGTGATGCCGTGACCAAGGGAAAAAGGGATTCATTTTTTTATATAGAGATCTAACTAATAAATTTTATCCAAAAACATATTTATGTCGATGGTAGAAAAAAAATATGTGTGTAACATGAGTAAAAGGCACATCAATAAATTTTTTGTTAAAAAAAAAGTTGCAACGGCTGGGTTACGAACCAACACCCGGTTGAACACAGTGCTCCGTAATCAGGCGCCTTAGACCGCTGGGCTACTCGACATTCTGTGGAACGGCTCGCCTTCACGGAACATATTCGGTTAGGTACTTTGTCATTGGGATCTAATTTCAACCATCCAAAAATATATTCGTTTCGATGGTATACTTCGTCTTATGCTGCAAACTTCATTCATCGCCCATGTTGCAACAAATATACAGTTGTTACAACAACAGTTTGTTATAAAACATATACCTAAGTATATGATAATGATGAAAATTGAAAAGTGTCATCCAGCTTTGACGTTTTATTTCCAGTATTGAGAAAATACAACAATAACAAACAAATCACTAACACTACACACCCTTCGTAGTTGTCAAGTTTTCTCGTATTTTTTCAAATTTTCTAATGTTCTGTATAATTTTCCTTAGATTTCTTCCCGTAAGAACCTTCTACAAAGTAATAGCAAACTTATAAAAAAAAGATGGATGAGATTGGTAAAGCCGTTCTCACGTGATGCCGTGACCAAGGGAAAAGGGGACTCATTTTTATATATATGTTATAAAACTTATATATGATATGATGAAAATTGAAAAGTGTCATAAAATAACACCTTTTTTCGCGATTAAAATACTTTTCTGCCTACTGGGATATGAGTATATGACATAAACGCTGTGCATCAC
>CATOUR010000852.1:10000-27054 GCA_951848785.1 Callosobruchus maculatus | reverse complement strand
GCTTTCTGTTGTTTTTAGCTGTTTTCTGCTCTTTTCTGTTGTATTCGGCTGTGTTTAGTCGTTTTCTATTGTTTCCCGCTGTTATCTGCTCGCTTTCTGTCATTTTGAGTTAGTTTTGACTCTATTTGGTTGTATTTGGTCGTTTTCTGTCGTTTATAGTTGTTATCTGCTTGATTTCTGTTGTTTTTAGCTGTTTTCTGTTCTTTTCTTGTTGTATTCGGCTGTGTTTAGTCGTTTTCTATTGTTTCCCGCTGTTATCTGCTTGCTTTCTGTCGTTTTGAGTTAGTTTTGACTCTATTCGGTTGTACTTGGTCGCATTCTACCGTCTACAGTGGTTATCTGCCTGCTTTCTGTTGTTTTTAGCTGTTTTCTGTTCTTTTTCTGTTGTATTCGGCTGTATTTAGTCGTTTTCTATTGTTTAGCGCTGTTGTCTGCCTGCTTTCTGTTGCTGTGGGCTGTTTTCTGTTCTATTAGGTTGTATTTGGTCGTTTTCTATCGTTTGCAGTTGTTATCTGCTTGCTTTCTCTCGTTTTTAGCTGTTTTCTACTCTTTTCTGTTGTATTCGGCTGTGTTTAGTCGTTTTCTATCGTTTCCTGCTGTTATCTGCTTGCTTTCTGTCGTTTTCAGCTGGTTTTGACTCTATTTGGTTGTATTTGGTCGTTTTCTACCGTTTACAGTTGTTATCTGCCTGCTTTCTGTTGTTCTTAGCTTTTTTCTGCTCTTTTCTGTTGTATTCGGCTGTGTTTAGCCGTTTTCTATTGTTTCCCGCTGTTATCTGCTTGCTTTCTGTCGTTTTTAGCTGTTTTTGACCCTATTCGGTTCTATTTGGTCGTCTTCTACTGTTTACAGTTGTTATCTGCCTGCTTTCTGTTGTTTTTATCTGATTTCTGTTCTTTTCTTGTTGTATTCGGCTGTGTTTAGTCTTTTTGTGTTGTTTAGCGCTGTTATCTGCTTGCTTTCTGTCGTTTTGAGCTAGTTTTGACTCTATTCGGTTGTATTTGGTCGTTTTCTACCGTTTATAGTTGTTATCTGCTTGATTTCTGTTGTTTTTAGCTGTTTTCTGTTCTTTTCTTGTTGTATTCGGCTGTATTTAGTCGTTTTCTATTGTTTAGCGCTGTTGTCTGGCTGGTTTCTGTTGTTGTGGGCTGTTTTCTGTTCTATTCGGTTGTATTTGGTCGTTTTCTATCGTTTTCAGTTGTTATCTGCTTGCTTTCTTTTGTTTTTAGCTTTTTTCTGCTCTTTTCTGTTGTATTCGGCTGTGTTTAGCCGTTTTCTATTGTTTCCCGCTGTTATCTGCTTGCTTTCTGTTGTTTTGAGTTAGTTTTGACTCTATTCGGTTGTACTTGGTCGTTTTCTACCGTTTACAGTTGTTATCTGCCTGCTTTCTGTTGTTTTTAGCTGTTTTCTGTTGTATTTGCTTGTATTCGGTCGTTTTCTACCGTCTACAGTCGTTATCTGCTTGCTTTCTCTTGTTTCTAGCTGTTTTCTGCTCTTTTCTGTTGTATTCGGCTGTGTTTAGTCGTTTTCTATTGTTTCCCGCTGTTATCTGCTTGCTTTCTGTTGTTTTTAGCTGGTTTTGACTCTATTCAGTTGTATTTGGCCGTTTTCTACCGTTTACAGTTGTTATCTGCCTGCCTTCTGTTGTTTTTAGCTGTTTTCTGTTGTATTTGCTTGTATTCGGTCGTTTTCTACCGTCTACAGTCGTTATCTGCTTACAGACATACAGACATACAGACATACAGACATACAGACAGACAGACAGACAGACAGACAGACAGACAGACAGACAGACAGACAGACAGACAGACATACAGACATACAGACAGACAGACAGACAGACAGACAGACATACAGACAGACATACATACAGACATACATACAGACATACATACAGACATACATACAGACATACATACAGACATACATACAGACATACATACATACATACATACATACATACATACATACATACAGACATACATACAGACATACATACAGACATACATACAGACATACATACAGACATACATACAGACATACATACAGACATACATACAGACATACATACAGACATACATACAGACATACATACAGACATACATACATACATACAGACATACATACAGACATACATACAGACATACATACAGACATACATACAGACATACATACAGACATACATACAGACATACATACAGACATACATACAGACATACATACATACAGACATACATACATACATACATACAGACATACATACAGACATACATACAGACATACATACACACATACATACAGACATACATACATACAGACATACATACATACATACATACATACATACATACATACAGACATACAGACATACAGACATACATACATACAGACATACAGACATACATACAGACATACATACATACAGACATACTTACATACAGACATACATACATACAGACATACATACATACATACACCATTACACGTATTGGGTCGATTGTGACCTATGTACCTCAGCACCCGATTGTAGCCTATCTAAAAATTTTTTGCTGAAACTGTACAAGAACACAAGTTGAATATGCCAGTTTTTGTCATTTTTCGATACACTCCTCCGAAATATATTTACACTCGACCTAAAGTTGTTGGAACTAGTAGGTCACAATTCTCAAGCGAAGGTATTAGGTCACAGATCATGAGAGTATCATGCCATTATTCTTGAGTGTATTAGTCCACAATCTAGGAGTATTATGTTACAATTTTTGGGCTATTCTTGAACGTATCTGATCACAATTGATTGTATATTATGCCGCAATATCCAAAAATCTTTACTCCCATCCGCCTACGTAGTAACAAGGCGTCAGAGTTACAGTCTAGTCAATTTGGTAATTACCAGATCATCAAACGTCATAATAAAGGAGACATCAGGTTTCTAAAGCGCCATTTGAAAGAGGGGTACAGGCGAAAAGAGTAGTATCTCATTTCGAAAACTTTTCAAATAATAATATTTCCCTCCAATGTATTAAACCAATCATAGGCATTACTATTTTTCTTATTATAACAAACGAGTTGGATGAAGTATTGGCATTGGTTGGTTTTTTTAAATATTTTTGTAATGTAATTCTTCACATGATATTTGATATCTTTCCACGAAAGATTTTTGAGCCCACTGTTGATACTGATACACTTCTCACACTTTTCTCTTCCTGGTATTGTCATTTTTCTATATCTGCTTTAAAAAATGTCAGCACGGCTTCGGTTTCTTCCGCACTCCACTTGTTTTTTACTTCCCACACCGATAGGTGTGGGGAGTATTGTGGTCGCGAAAATTTTCGATTTTGAGATAATATACTTTTTGGGCGTTTTATGATGTCTACATAACGAAAATCCACGTCACTCATCTCCGTCGGTCTGTCTGTCGGTCTGTCTGTCTGTCTGTCGGTCTGTCTGTCGGTCTGTCTGTCTGTCTGTCTGTCTGTCTGTCTGTCTGTCGGTCTGTCTGTCTGTCTGTCTGTCGGTCTGTCTGTCTGTCTGTCGCTTTTTTCTACCCTCGTAATCTCAGTAACCGCTGCATAGATTTTGATGAAATTTGGGCAGCGATATGTTGCAGGGTCGTAGTAGATAATGTCGCTACAACTTTGAAAATCGGTGCATGGGCGGCGGAGTAATTAGCAAAAAACGAAAAATTTCAAATATGCCTCAAACTTTGTTTTTAGGCGTTTTAGGCATTCCTGATCATTTTCTACTTTTTTTTGGTGGGGGTGAAATTGGGGTGGGTCGGGGGCGGGGGGGTTGTAAAGTTGAAAAATTTGTTGTAATCATAATAGTCTGTCCACTGACAAGAGAGAGAGAGAGAGTCCTAGCGGTATAATAAATTTTTTTTAGGTCCATCCGAACATTGCCTTGTGTATTACAGAAACCAAGGGACTTGGAGAATTTTCCGATCTAAAGCAATACTCGTATGTGTAATACGAGTATTGCTTTAGATCGTTCTTTATTTTATAATGTGGAAATTACTGAATTGACGTTAATGAAATTTCGGAGTATTACTACTTTGGCAAGGATGGAACACGCGTCTGATTTTTAGAAATCGTCTCAGTGGAGGCGCAACAATATTAAAAAACTTAAAATATGAAAACAGCTCAAACTTCGTTTTTAGGTTTTTTAGGGGTTCCTGATCATTTTCCACTTTTTTGGGGTGGGAGTGAAATTGGGATGATTAAGGGGTGGGGGGTTGTAAAACTGAAATTTTTTTATATTCATAATAGGCTGCCCGTTGACCTGTGAAAGAAAGCCCTAGCGGCATAATTCACGTTTTAGGTCCATCCGAACATTCCCTTGCCGATGAATTTGTGGTTCTTGGGTTTTTTGGCCGGCGTCGTTTAGCGTTAAAGCTTGACGTTTCGCCACCACGAGTGGATGGCATCTTCAGAAGCTATTTCACTTCGGCGAAGATGCCATCCACTCGTGGTGGCGAAACGTCAAGCTTTAACGCTAAACGACGCCAGCCAAAAAACCCAAGAACCACAAATTCATTGGACGAGGGCCGCGAAAGCCTTACACAGTATAATTCCCTTGGCGATTACAGAAACCAAGGGACTTAAACTTTCTGATGCATACAAAATACATACGGGTATTACTTTGGATCGTTCTGTATTGTGTACGTGGAAACTTTTGAATTGACTTTAATGACATTTTGACACAGATTTATTACCGCGACAAGTATGGAAAGCAAGTATGGTTTTTAGAAATCGTCTCAGTGGCGGCGCGGTAATAACAAAAAAAAATTAAAAATATAGAAACACCTCAAACTTCGTTTTAGACATTTTACGGGTTCCTGATCATTTTAAATATTTTTTTTGGTTGGGGGTGAAATTGGGGTGGTTCGCGAGTGGGGGCTTGTAAAACAAAAGAAATTGTTGTATTCATGATAGTTTGTCCATTGACCTGTGAAACAAGCACCTAGTGGAATGAAACACTTTTTTGCGGTCGGGCGAGCGATGATTTGATTGCAGGGGCATCTAGACTATAGCTTCATGCTGTGGGAAAATAATGAAACTGGTATCATCGGAATGTGCGGGAAGTACTGAGTCAATCAACTTGACTTCATTTTTTTGCAAGGTGCTCTCTGTTTAATTTTTCCTTTGTTTTTTATTTTTTTACTTTATTTGGAGGAGTTTGTTTTTCTTCCTTTTCTTCTTCATCACCTGTATATAAAAAAGTGATTTATTGTGGCGATAAAAGTATCACCAATGTAAGAAACTAAAAATTAAGTTGGCGAGGCAGCTGAGAGTCGAGATGGTATGTTTAATTATCATTCACGGAGGACAAAAAGTACTGAATGTATCCTGAACAGAACATGCACTAAACAATCCAATCCTGCACATGTTCGGGATGTCCTCGGATTTTCTCCAAAACACAGCTTCTGGTGGAACAAATCCTATGAAACTTGCTTGAGGAACAATCACCATGGAATATGCGTTTCTAATCATAACACAAACATATATTTTATCTTATAACATTGTCATCAGACGAAGACATTATCATGTTATGGTGAGTGCTTTACTGAAAAAGCTTAAAGTAAAAATGCAAGTGCTGTTTTGGATTCATACAGTGAATTTAATAAACACAGACACGCTCTTTTTGTTAACAAATCACACAAGTTGTTAGAGTTTATGGTAGAATCAGTAAATCACATGGAATTTGGCAAGGTAGGTATGTGCTTTTTCATTAGATTTGTTTCATGAACTGTGCTCGTTCACCAGTGTGTCATGTCTCACTTAAATCAATGGGATATGCAAATGATCAAACAAGTTTTGTGTTTCATAGAGCAAATATCACCACAATTGTTCCACCAGTGACCAGTGCGTCACGCGCCTGATGTGGTAATACTTACAACTAGAAAAGGCTTCATCCATCAAGTTGTCTAGTGGCTGAGAAATTATAAAGACAATAATGTGTGTCCCTGGATCTGGGGGTTCAAGTTCCCGCCCTAGATACAAAGATTCAACAGAAGGAATTATTTTTGGATTTTTGGGGGGCTAATTTCATTCTTGGGGGACTAAGCCCCCCGAGCCCCCACCTAACTACGCACATGATGACTTCAAGAGAAGACAAAACGAAAAGAGAATAGGAACAGATCTACGAAAATTGTCAAAGCATGAAACTGCCTATTATTGCAATATTGCATGAGCTAAGCCTAGATTTAGATTATGTATTTCATCATGTACAAATAGACAAAATCAGTTACTCTTGTCTCGCTGGAAGTAATGTTCATAATCTAAAAACAACCTTATAAGCACAGTGTCTGTTTAAAGTACTATAGGGTGTCCAGTTAGTGTGTCTTCGATATATGGCAAGGTATACGGGATAGAAGAAAATGTCAAATAGAAAAGTTATTTGGTTACTTAAGGCGCATATTCTAAGAATATTTTGAGATATACAGGGTGTTGCGGGAAAATAGGATAGTGATCAACCTGATTTTTTTATATGGAACTATAACCTTTTCTTAACCTCTTCTAGTTTCCATCATTGATCTCTATTCAACCCTAAAATATTTTTTGGATCGGTTGCGATAAAGTTATAATTTGTTTTCTATTAATTTCCGGATTTGCAAGGTCGCACCTAATACGTCCAAATTAATATACTCTTTAACTTTTCTCGATAATATTATACAGCGAGTTACCTGAATATTAAGTGGATACTATTTTAGATGTTACCAGCAATTTGTATCTAAAGGGTGTTTTTGGCAGAATTTTAAATTACGGCAATTTGAAGGTCATTTTACTTTGTTTTTTTAAACGTAACACCCTGTATGTTTTATTCTAAATAGAAATATCTACTAATACCCTATCTCGCCTTGTAATATTTTTTTTCGCGTTTGCGACGTTGCCAAGTTATAAATTATTTTTCCAAATTTTTAAACAAATATCCCCGATTTTAATTTATTTTAAATAGAATCCTCTGCTTATTTTTATTGCAATGAATTGCACATGTCGAACTTAGTAAGATGTCACAATTTCAAAATTTTGTTTCTGTTAATTATTGAGATACGGCAACACCTCTTTTTCAGTAAACTGTACAGGAACGCTTAAATATTTCCAAAACTGCCACAGCCGGAACGGTGAAATTCAATACTTGGGGGTTTTTGAACATACAGAATTCAAAAACGATAACATTAGTGTTGTCAGATTTACCAATTTTGTGTCATAATTTTGAATGGAATGCCCTATTTATGAAGTCAGGATAAAAGCTTCACACACTGTGCCTCCGCAAGACTACGGAATTGTGACCTAATACACAGGAAAATACTGACCTAGCGCCCATGCGCATCAGATACTAATTATTGTGGTCTATTGCATTTAAGTTGTGAATATTGTTTGGCACTTACTGAAAATCCAACGCAACATATCACTTTTTTAACTTTTCTAGTGAACTTTCGCATGATTTTTGACTTTCCGCAACGAAAGGTAGCTGGACAGTATTGTAACCGCGATCACTTTCGATTTTTAGATTATATGATTTATGGCCGTTTCATGGTGACAACATAATGTAAAACTATGGCATTGTCAAAGGCTGTCTGTCTGTCGGTCTCTCTGTGTTCTCCTATCCGCTTAGTCTCAGTAACGGCTGCACAGATTTTGATATGTCTGGGAAGCGATATGATATCGGGTCATAGTAGTACGATAATTTTAAGAATGTTTTACCGGAGAATAGTAATTAATGAAAAAAAGTATTTTTGGAACCCGATCGAACCTTAGAGGTCTGATTGATTTGATTTGTCTGGGGGAGAGAGTAGCAAACAGAGTGAGGATGTGGAGGAACTGATTTTTTTGTGTTCATTGAATATTTCTTGTCACTCGATGAATATTTGATCATGGTTACATACTGTACGTTTCAAACTTAGGTGCATATGCGCCTCTAATATATGCAAAACGAAACGCTGCGCAATTATACACTTCTTATAAAGATATCGCAATTCTTGTAGAACCATATATACAGGGTGATCAACTTATATTCCAAAGTTTGGTCCCTCCGTTATCGTGATACAGGAAAAACTTTCGAATAAAAGTTATAGGTAAAGCTAAGGTCTACATTTTAAGATTATTTTGTAACATACGGGGCGTTCCATAAAGGCACTGCATACTAAAGTTATGTTTTTTATGGAACACCCTGTATATTACCCCAATTTTTGGATTGCGCTCGTTTTCCCTATTCCGGCAATATAGGGTTTTATCGGGTTATACAGGGTATTTTCAGAGATATGGCCACTTTTATGTGAAAATCAAAATGAATTCATGGCTATCACAATTGACAATTCACAAATAAAAAGCTGAAGTCAATTTCAATAATTATCTGAAAATTAAACTACAGCGTAGGTACTCTCTAACTTAAGAGATAGAAACATGTTTCTATCACCATGACGACCATGACGATTGGGCAGTTTTGGGTGCCTATCAAGTGTCTACTACGCTGTCATGGCACGCTGTCATATTTACGAGGCCACCCGATCCCATAGCACATAGTGCATAGAAACACGTTTCTAAGTACAGTACCGGCGCAGAATCTTCAACCAGACTATATTTGTAATTACAAGAAGGTTCATGTGTGAACGAATCAAAAACGGGTGTTTAAGAGGTCTGACTGTTTCAATTTTTAAATTTTTCGAGGAAAGGGAGTGAAATTGGGTAGCTAATAGAGTGGGTATGTGGAAGTACTAAATTTTTTTGTGTTCATTCAATATTTCTGATTACTCGATGAATATTTTTGATCCTGGTTATATACTGTACGTTTCAAACTTAGGTGAATATTTACCTCCAATATATGCGGCGGAACAATGGGGTGCGCAATTATACAATAATAATTCTTACAACGCGTCACAATTATGGTGCATGGTATAATGCACTTTTTGGGCGTCTTATGATGTCTAGATAACGAAAATCCACGTCACTCATTGCCGTCGGTCTGTCTGTCTGTCTGTCGGTCTGTCTGTCGCTTTTTTCTAGCCTCGTAATCTCAGCAACCGCTGCATGGATTGTGGTGAAATTTGGGCAGCGGTATGCTGTGAGGTAACGTTTCTACAATTGTGAAAATCCGTGCATAGACGGCGGAGTAATTAGCAAAAAACAAAAAAATTAACTATTGCTGAAACTTCGTTTTTAGGCGTTTTAGGGGTCCCTGATCATTTCCTACTTTTTTTTGGGTGGGGGTGAAATTGGGGTGGTTGGGGGGTGGGGGGTTGTAAAATTGAAAAATTTGTTGCTTTCATAATAGACTGTCCACTGACCTGTGAAGGAAGACCTGGCGACATAAATAACTTTTTTAGGTCCATCCGCACATTGCCCTGCCTATTACAGAAAGCAAAGGACTTTGAATTTTTTCTGTTGTGAACATACGAGAGTATTGCCTTAGATTGTTCTATATTGTGTAACGAGGAAACTGTTGAATTGATTTTAGTGAAATTTTGACACAGTATTACTACCGTGGCGAAGATAGGAAACGCGTATGGTTTTTATGAATCGTGCCAGTGGCGGCGCAGAATAATAGGAAAACTAAAAATATAAAAACAGCTCAAACTTCGTTTTTAAGCGTTTTAAAGGTTCCTGATTATTTTTTACGTCTTTTTAGGTGGGGGTGAAATTGGAGTGGTTGGGGAGTTGGGGGTTGAAAAATTAAAAAATTTGTTCAATTCATTCATTCAATTCATTTCGTCAAAATCAGCAGGACATTAAGGATATATTCAATCGCTTCAAGAAAGCAAATGTTTCAACCCAACCTTTTGTATACTGTAACGGAAGAGACATGTTTTCCATTGAAGATGTATGTTTAATATTCTGTGACATTAGATTCAAATTCAGCAGTGTTCTGAGGTATTTGGATGACAGTAGTAGCTATTTATTGGACAAGGACTGTGTTTATAACAATAATGAACCTACATCCCTCAAATCCTTGTTAAAGTTCATTGTCACAATAAAATGATTATCTTCACGCAAATCGCAATATTTACATGATTTCGATGAAAACTCGTTATCCAGATTCATGTATGTTGTTCATTGATTCAATAAACTTGAGGGTCATAGAGTAAATGAATTACTTTCCATTGTGTGGATGAACTGGTCCACCGGCTCAAAATTGATGATTGTATTTATGCTCAATTTTGGTTTAGTCCTCCTAGAAAACTATGCAGGAAATTATGATTGATATGCTTCAATTCAAAACTCATATATAATTCGACTTCCTACATAATGCTACAATTCGTACATATTACACTCACAGTTGAAAGCTACAAATATGTGTAAAACATATAAAATATCTGCTTTTATAAATTCTGACCTATTCAAGGTTAATCGCTAATATTCCACAATTTACTGATACACAGAGCTCCCCAAGCTGAAAAATGTGTGTATTGAATATAATTTGTCACTGTTCTGAAATTGTGACCTATAGGTGACGTCACCAGATAGGTCACATTTTCATCAGAATACACACATAGAGGGCGCTGCTAATTATTTTTTCGATAGGCCACAATATGGGTACGTACAGGTATTTTACACAATATGCTCAAAACCTCATTGTGGCTGAAAAATGACGAATTTGGGAAGTACTGTTTTTTATAATAAGCAGAGGCCGTAGATTACGAATCCGCTGTTAGAAAATTGTGACCTAACGAAAAATAGGTCACAATTTCTGGTTAGGTCACAATCCAGTACTATGCACACCGAATGGGTCACAATTGGGGTCGTACGTGAACATACATACATACATACATACATACATACATACATACATACATACATACATACATACATACATACATACATACATACATACATACATACATACATACATACATACATACATACATACATACATACATACATACATACATACATACATACATACATACATACATACATACATACATACATACATACATACATACAGACATACAGACATACAGACATACAGACATACAGACATACAGACATACAGACATACAGACATACAGACATACAGACATACAGACATACAGACATACAGACATACAGACATACAGACATACAGACATACAGACATACAGACATACAGACATACAGACATACAGACATACAGACATACAGACATACAGACATACAGACATACAGACATACAGACATACAGACATACAGACATACAGACATACAGACATACAGACATACAGACATACAGACATACAGACATACAGACATACAGACATACAGACATACAGACATACAGACATACAGACATACAGACATACAGACATACATACAGACATACAGACATACAGACATACAGACATACAGACATACAGACATACAGACATACAGACATACAGACATACAGACATACAGACATACAGACATACAGACATACAGACATACAGACATACAGACATACAGACATACATACAGACATACATACATACATACATACATACATACATACATACATACATACATACATACATACATACATACATACATACATACATACATACATACATACATACATACATACATACATACATACATACATACATACATACATACATACATACATACTACATACATACATACATACATACATACATACATACATACATACATACATACATACATACATACACATACATACATACATACATACATACATACATACATACATACATACATACATACATACATACATACATACATACATACATACATACATACATACATACATACATACATACATACATACATACATACATACATACATACATACATACATACATACATACATACATACATACATACATACATACATACATACATACATACATACATACATACATACATACATACATACATACATACATACATACATACATACATACATACATACATACATACATACATACATACATACATACATACATACATACATACATACATACATACATACATACATACATACATACATACATACATACATACATACATACATACATACATACATACATACATACATACATACATACATACATACATACATACATACATACATACATACATACATACATACATACATACATACAATACATACATACATACATACATACATACATACATACATACATACATACATACATACATACATACATACATACATACATACATACATACATACATACATACATACATACATACATACATACATACATACATACATACATACATACATACATACATACATACATACATACATACATACATACATACATACATACATACATACATACATACATACATACATACATACATACATACATACATACATACATACATACATACATACATACATACATACATACATACATACATACATACATACATACATACATACATACATACATACATACATACATACATACATACATACATACATACATACATACATACATACATACATACATACATACATACATACATACATACATACATACATACATACATACATACATACATACATACATACATACATACATACATACATACATACATACATACATACATACATACATACATACATACATACATACATACATACATACATACATACATACATACATACATACATACATACATACATACATACATACATACATACATACATACATACATACATACATACATACATACATACATACATACATACATACATACATACATACATACATACATACATACATACATACATACATACATACATACATACATACATACATACATACATACATACATACATACATACATACATACATACATACATACATACATACATACATACATACATACATACATACATACAATACATACATACATACATACATACATACATACATACATACATACATACATACATACATACATACATACATACATACATACATACATACATACATACATACATACATACATACATACATACATCTACATACATACATACATACATACATACATACATACATACATACATACATACATACATACATAACATAACATACATACATACATACATACATACATACATACATACATACATACATACATACATACATACAACATACATACATACATACATACATACATACATACATACATACTATCGTTTTTTGTAGTTGTTATCTGCTTGAATTTCTGTTGTTTTATAGCTAGTTTTCTGATTTCTGTTGTTTTTAGCTGTTTTCTGTTCTTTTCTTGTTGTATTCGGCTGTATTTAGTCGTTTTCTATTGTTTAGCGCTGTTGTCTGCCTGGTTTCTGTCTGTTGTGGGCTGTTTTCTGTTCTATTCGGTTGTATTTGGTCGTTTTCTATCGTTTTCAGTTTGTTATCTGCTTGCTTTCTTTTGTTTTTAGCTTTTTTCTGCTCTTTTCTGTTGTATTCGGCTTTGTTTAGCCGTTTTCTATTGTTTCCCGCTGTTATCTGCTTGCTTTCTGCCGTTTTTGAGTTAGTTTTGACTCTATTCGGTTGTACTTGGTCGTTTTCTACCGTTTACAGTGGCTATCTGCTTACTTTCTGTCGTTTTTAGCTGTTTTTGACTCTATTCGGTTGTATTTGGTCGTCTTCTACCGTTTACAGTTGTTATCTGCCTGCTTTCTGTGTTGTTTTTATCTGACTTCTGTTTTTTTTTCTTGTTTGTATTCGGCTGTGTTTAGGTCTTTTTGTGTTGTTTAGCGGCTGTTATCTGCTTGCTTTCTGTCGTTTTGAGCTAGTTTTGACTCTATTCGGTTGTATTTGGTCGTTTTCTACCGTTTGTAGTTGTTATCTGCTTGATTTCTGTTGTTTTTAGCTGTTTTCTGTTCTTTTTCTTGTTGTATTCGGCTGTATTTGGTCGTTTTTTACCGTTTACAGTTGTTATCTGCCTGCTTTCTGTTGTTTCTAGCTGTTTTCTACCCTTTTCTGTTGTATTCGGCTGTGTTTAGTCGTTTTCTATTGTTTCCCGCTGTCATCTGCCTGCTTTCTGTTGTTTTTAGCTGTTTTCTGTCCTTTTTTTGTTGTATTCGGCCTGTATTTAGTCGTTTTCGATTGTTTATCGCTGTTATCTGCTAGCTTTCTGTTGTTATGCGCTGTTTTCTGTTCTATTTGGTTGTATTCGTTCGTTTTCTACCGTTTACAGCCGCTTTCTGCTTGCTTTTCTCTTGTTTTTTAGCTGTTTTCTGCTCTTTTCTGTTGTATTCGGCTGTGCTTGATCGTTTTCTATTGTTTCCCGCTGTTATCTGCTTGCTTTCTGTCGTTTTTAGCTGGTTTTGACTCTATTCAGTTGTATTTGGCCGTTTTCTACCGTTTACAGTTGTTATCTGCCTGCTTTCTGTTGTTTTTTAGCTGTTTTCTGTTGTATTTGCTTGTATTCGGGTCGTTTTCTACCGTCTACAGTCGTTATCTGCTTGCTTTCTCCTGTTTCTAGCTGTTTTCTGCTCTTTTCTGTTGTATTCGGCTGTGTTTAGTCGTTTTCTATTGTTTCCCGCTGTTATCTGCTTGCTTTCTGTTGTTTTTAGCTGATTTTGACTCTATTCGGTTGTATTTGGTCGTTTTCTACCGTTTACAGTTGTTATCTGCCTGCTTTCTGTTGTTTTTAGCTGTCTTCTGTTCTTTTCCTGTTGTATTCGGCTGTATTTAGTCGTTTTCTATTGTTTAGCGCCGTTGTCTGCCTGCTTTGTGTTGTTGTGGGCTGTTTTCTGTTCTATCAAGTTGTATTTGGTCGTTTTCTATTGTTTGCAGTTGTTATCTGCTTGTTTTCTCTTGTTTTTAGCTGTTTCCTGCTCTTTTCTGTTGTACTCGGCTGTGTTTTAGTCGTTTCCTATTGTTTCCCGCTGTTATCTGCTTGCTTTCTGTCGTTTTTAGCTGGTTTTGACTCTATTCGGTTCTATTTGGTCGTTTTCTACCGTTTACAGTTGTTATCTGCCTGCTTTCTGTTGTTTTTAGCTGTTTTCTGTTCTATTTGGCTGTATTCGGCCGTTTTCCACCGCTTACAGTCGTTGTCTGCTTGCTTTCTCTTGTTTTTAGCTCTTTCTGCTCTTCTCTGTTGTATTCGGCTGTGTTTAGTCGTTTTCTATTGTTTCCTGCTGTTATCTGCTTGCTTTCTGTCGCTTTTAGCTGGTTTTGACTCTATTTGGTTGTATTTGGTCGTTTTCTACCGTTTATGGTTGTTATCTTGCGCTAGGTTGGTTTCTGCTGTTGTTTTTAGCTGTTTTCTGTCCTTTTCTTGTTGTATTCGGCTGTATTTAGTCGTTTTCTATAGCTTAGCGCTGTTATCTGCTTGCTTTCTGTTGTTATGCGCTGTTTTCTGTTCTATTTGGTTGTATTCGGTCGCTTTCTACCGTTTGCAGTCGTTATCTGCTTGCTTTCTCTTGTTTTTAGCTGTTTTCTGCTCTTTTCTGTTGTATTCGGCTGTGTTTAGTCGTTTTCTATCGTTTTCCCGCTGTTGTCTGCTTGCTTTCTGTCGTTTTAGGCTGGTTTTGACTCTATTCGGCTGTGTTTTGGTCGTTTTCTGTTGCTTAGCGCTGTTATCTGCTTGCTTTCTATCGTTTTGAGTTAGTTTTGACTCTATTCGGTTGTATTTGGTCGTTTTTCTACCGTTTACAGTTGTTATCTGCTTGATTTCTGTCGTTGTTAGCTGTTTTCTGTTCTTTTCTTGTTGTATTCGGCTTGTACTTGGTCGTTTTCTACCGTTTGCAGTTGTTATCCGCTTGCTTTCTCTTGTTTTTAGCTGTTTCCTGCTCTTTTCTGTTGTATTCGGCTGTGTTTAGTCGTTTTCTATTGTTTCCCGCCGTTTATCAGCTTGCCTTTCTGTCGTTTTTAGCTGGTTTTGACTCTATTCGGTTGTATTCGGTCATTTTCTACCGTTTACAGTTGTTATCTGCCTGGCTTCTGTTGTTTTTAGATGTTTTCTGTTCTACTGGGTTGTATTCGGTCGTTTTCCACCGTTTACAGTCGTTGTCTGCTTGCTTTGTCTTGTTTTTAGCTGTTTTCTGCTCTTTTCTGTTGTATTCGGCTGTGTTTAGTCGTTTTTTTATTGTTTCCTGCTGTTATCTGCTTGCTTTCTGTCGTTTTTAGCTGGTTTTGACTCTATTCGGTTGTATTTGGTCGTTTTTTACCGTTTACAGTTGTTATCTGGCTGCTTTCTGTTGTTTTTAGCTGTTTTCTGTTCTTTTCTTGTTGTATTCGGCTGTATTTAGTCGTTTTTCTATTGTTTAGCGCTGTTATCTGCTTGCTTTCTGTTGTTATGGGCTGTTTTCTGTTCTATTTGGTTGTCTTCGGTCGTTTTCTACCGTTTGCAGTCGTTATCTGCTTGCTTTCTCTTGTTTTTAGCTGTTTTCTGTCCTTTTCTTGTTGTATTCGGCTGTGTTTAGTCGTTTTCTGTTGTTTCCCGCTGTTATCAGCTTGCTTTCTGTCGTTTTTAGCTGGCCTTTGACTCTATTCGACTGTATTTGGTCGTTTTCTACCGTTTACAGTTGTTATCTGCCTGGTTTCTGTTGTTTTTTAGATGTTTTCTGTTCTATTTGGTTGTATTCGGTCGTTTTTGCACCGTTTACAGTCGTTGTCTGCTTGCTTTCTCTTGTTTTTAGCTGTTTTCTGCTCTTTTCTGTTGTATTCGGCTGTGTTTAGTCGTTTTCTATTGTTTCCTGCTGTTATCTGCTTGCTTTCTGTCGTTTTTAGCTGGGTTTTGACTCTATTTGGTTGTATTTGGTCGTTTTCTACCGTTTACAGTTGTTATCTGCCTGCTTTCTGTTGTCTTTAGCCGTTTTCTGTTCTTTTCTTGTTGTACTCGGCTGTGTTTAGTCGTTTTCTGTTGTTTAGCGCTGTTATCGGCTTGCTTTCTGTCGTTTTTGAGTTAGTTCTGACTCTATCTGGTTGTATTTGGTAGTTTTTTACCGTTTACAGTTGTTATCTGCCTGCTTTCTGTTGTTTTTAGCTGTTATCTGTTCTTTTCTTGTTGTATTCGGCTGTATTTAGTCGTTTTCTATTGTGTAGCGCTGTTATCTGCTTGCTTTCTGTT
>CATOUR010000852.1:0-5000 GCA_951848785.1 Callosobruchus maculatus | reverse complement strand
ACATACATACATACATACATACATACATACATACATACATACATACATACATACATACATACATACATACATACATACATACATACATACATACATACATACATACATACATACATACATACATACATACATACATACATACATACATACATACATACATACATACATACATACAGACATACAGACATACAGACATACAGACATACAGACATACAGACATACAGACATACAGACATACAGACATACAGACATACAGACATACAGACATACAGACATACAGACATACAGACATACAGACATACAGACATACAGACATACAGACATACATACAGACATACAGACATACAGACATACAGACATACAGACATACAGACATACAGACATACAGACATACAGACATACAGACATACAGACATACAGACATACAGACATACAGACATACAGACATACAGACATACAGACCATACAGACATACAGACATACAGACATACAGACATACAGACATACAGACATACAGACATACAGACATACAGACATACAGACATACAGACATACAGACATACAGACATACAGACATACAGACATACAGACATACAGACATACAGACATACAGACATACAGACATACAGACATACAGACATACAGACATACAGACATACAGACATACAGACATACAGACATACAGACATACAGACATACAGACATACAGACATACAGACATACAGACATACAGACATACAGACATACAGACATACAGACATACAGACATACAGACATACAGACATACAGACATACAGACATACAGACATACAGAATACAGACATACAGACATACAGACATACAGACATACAGACATACAGACATACAGACATACAGACATACAGACATACAGACATACAGACATACAGACATACAGACATACAGACATACAGACATACAGACATACAGACATACAGACATACAGACATACAGACATACAGACAGACAGACAGACAGACAGACAGACATACATACAGACATACATACAGACATACATACAGACATACATACAGACATACATACAGACATACATACAGACATACATACAGACATACATACAGACATACATACAGACATACATACAGACATACATACAGACATACATACAGACATACATACAGACATACATACAGACATACATACAGACATAATACAGACATACATACAGACATACATACAGACATACATACAGACATACATACAGACATACATACAGACATACATACAGACATACATACAGACATACATACAGACATACATACAGACATACATACAGACATACATACAGACATACATACAGACATACATACAGACATACATACAGACATACATACAGACATACATACAGACATACATACAGACATACATACAGACATACATACAGACATACATACAGACATACATACAGACATACATACAGACATACATACAGACATACATACAGACATACATACAGACATACATACAGACATACATACAGACATACATACAGACATACATACAGACATACATACAGACATACATACAGACATACATACAGACATACATACAGACATACATACAGACATACATACAGACATACATACAGACATACATACAGACATACATACAGACATACATACAGACATACATACAGACATACATACAGACATACATACAGACATACATACAGACATACATACAGACATACATACAGACATACATACAGACATACATACAGACATACATACAGACATACATACAGACATACATACAGACATACATACAGACATACATACAGACATACATACAGACATACATACAGACATACATACAGACATACATACAGACATACATACAGACATACATACAGACATACATACAGACATACATACAGACAATACATACAGACATACATACAGACATACATACAGACATACATACAGACATACATACAGACATACATACATACATACAGACATACATACAGACATACATACAGACATACATACAGACATACATACAGACATACATACAGACATACATACAGACGTACATACAGACATACATACAGACATACATACAGACATACATACAGACATACATACATACAGACATACAGACATACAGACATACAGACATACATACATACATACATACATACATACATACATACAGACATACATACAGACATACATACAGACATACATACAGACATACATACAGACATACATACAGACATACATACATACAGACATACATACATACATACATACATACATACATACATACAGACATACAGACATACATACATACAGACATACAGACATACATACAGACATACAGACATACAGACATACAGACATACAGACATACAGACATACAGACATACAGACATACAGACATACAGACATACAGACATACAGACATACAGACATACAGACATACAGACATACAGACATACATACATACATACATACATACATACATACATACATACATACATACATACATACATACATACATACATACATACATACATACATACAGACATACAGACATACAGACATACATACATACAGACATACAGACATACAGACATACATACAGACATACATACATCAGACATACATACATACAGACATACATACATACAGACATACATACATACAGACATACATACATACATACAGACATACATACATACATACATACATACATACATACATACATACATACATACATACATACATACATACATACATAGATACATACATACATACATACATACATACATACATACATACAGACATACAGACATACATACATACAGACATACAGACATACAGACATACATACAGACATACATACATACAGACATACATACATACAGACATACATACATACATACATACATACATACATACATACATACAGACATACATACATACATACATACGTACATACATACATACATACATACATACATACATACATACATACATACATACATACATACATACATACATACATACATACATACATACATACATACATACATACAGACATACAGACATACAGACATACAGACATACAGACATACAGACATACAGACATACAGACATACAGACATACAGACATACAGACATACAGACATACAGACATACAGACATACAGACATACAGACATACAGACATACAGACATACAGACATACAGACGTACAGACATACAGACATACATACATACAGACATACATACATACATACATACATACATACATACAGACATACATACATACATACATACATACATACATACATACATACATACATACATACATACATACATACATACATACATACATACATACATACATACATACATACATACATACATACATACATACATACATACATACATACATACATACATACATACATACATACATACATACATACATACATACATACAGACATACAGACATACAGACATACAGACATACAGACATACAGACATACAGACATACAGACATACAGACATACAGACATACAGACATACAGACATACAGACATACAGACATACAGACATACAGACATACAGACATACAGACATACAGACATACAGACATACAGACATACAGACATACAGACATACAGACATACAGACATACAGACATACAGACATACAGACATACAGACATACAGACATACAGACATACAGACATACAGACATACAGACATACAGACATACAGACATACAGACATACAGACATACAGACATACAGACATACAGACATACAGACATACAGACATACAGACATACAGACATACAGACATACAGACATACAGACATACAGACATACAGACATACAGACATACAGACATACAGACATACAGACATACAGACATACAGACATACAGACATACAGACATACAGACATACAGACATACAGACATACGACATACAGACATACAGACATACAGACATACAGACATACAGACATACAGACATACAGACATACAGACATACAGACATACAGACATACAGACATACAGACATACAGACATACAGACATACAGACATACAGACATACAGACATACAGACATACAGACATACAGACATACAGACATACAGACATACAGACATACAGACATACAGACATACAGACATACAGACATACAGACATACAGACATACAGACATACAGACATACAGACATACAGACATACAGACATACAGACATACAGACATACAGACATACAGACATACAGACATACAGACATACAGACATACAGACATACAGACATACAGACATACAGACATACAGACATACAGACATACAGACATACAGACATACAGACATACAGACATACAGACATACAGACATACAGACATACAGACATACAGACATACAGACATACAGACATACAGACATACAGACATACAGACATACAGACATACAGACATACAGACATACAGACATACAGACATACAGACATACAGACAGACAGACAGACAGACATACAGACATACAGACATACAGACAGACATACAGACATACAGACAGACATACATACAGACATACATACAGACATACATACAGACATACATACAGACATACATACAGACATAACATACATACATACATACATACATACATACAGACATACATACAGACATACATACAGACATACATACAGACATACATACAGACATACATACAGACATACATACAGACATACATACAGACATACATACAGACATACATACAGACATACATACAGACATACATACAGACATACATACATACATACATACAGACATACATACAGACATACATACAGACATACATACAGGACATACATACAGACATACATACAGACATACATACAGACATACATACATACATACATACAGACATACATACAGACATACATACAGACATACATACAGACATACATACAGACATACATACAGACAT
>CATOUR010000851.1:0-46573 GCA_951848785.1 Callosobruchus maculatus | reverse complement strand
TCTCCGTCGTCTCTCCGTCGTCTCTCCGTCGTCTCTCCGTCGTCTCTCCGTCGTCTCTCCGTCGTCTCTCCGTCGTCTCTCCGTCGTCTCTCCGTCGTCTATCCGTCGTCTCTCCGTCGTCTCTCCGTCGTCTCTCCGTCGTCTCTCCGTCGTCTCTCCGTCGTCTCTCCGTCGTCTCTCCGTCGTCTCTCCGTCGTCTCTCCGTCGTCTCTCCGTCGTCTCTCCGTCGTCTCTCCGTCGTCTCTCCGTCGTCTCTCCGTCGTCTCTCCGTCGTCTATCCGTCGTCTCTCCGTCGTCTCTCCGTCGTCTCTCCGTCGTCTCTCCGTCGTCTCTCCGTCGTCTCTCCGTCGTCTCTCCGTCGTCTCTCCGTCGTCTCTCCGTCGTCTCTCCGTCGTCTCTCCGTCGTCTCTCCGTCGTCTCTCCGTCGTCTCTCCGTCGTCTCTCCGTCGTCTCTCCGTCGTCTCTCCGTCGTCTCTCCGTCGTCTCTCCGTCGTCTCTCCGTCGTCTCTCCGTCGTCTCTCCGTCGTCTCTCCGTCGTCTCTCCGTCGTCTCTCCGTCGTCTCTCCGTCGTCTCTCCGTCGTCTCTCCGTCGTCTCTCCGTCGTCTCTCCGTCGTCTCTCCGTCGTCTCTCTCCGTCGTCTCTCACGACCGTCGTCTCTCCGTCGTCTCTCCGTCGTCTCTCCGTCGTCTCTCCGTCGTCTCTCACGACCGTCGTCTCTCCGTCGTCTCTCCGTCGTCTCTCCGTCGTCTCTCCGTCGTCTCTCCGTCGTCTCTCCGTCGTCTCTCCGTCGTCTCTCCGTCGTCTCTCCGTCGTCTCTCCGTCGTCTATCCGTCGTCTCTCCGTCGTCTCTCCGTCGTCTCTCCGTCGTTTCTCCGTCGTCTCTCCGTCGTCTCTCCGTCGTCTCTCCGTCGTCTCTCCGTCGTCTCTCCGTCGTCTCTCCGTCGTCTCTCCGTCGTCTCTCCGTCGTCTCTCCGTCTTCTCTCCGTCGTCTCTCCGTCTTCTCTCCGTCGTCTCTCCGTCGTCTCTCCGTCGTCTCTCCGTCGTCTCTCCATCGTCTATCCGTCGTCTCTCCGTCGTCTCTCCGTCGTCTCTCCGTCGTCTCTCCGTCGTCTCTCCGTCGTCTCTCCGTCGTCTCTCCGTCGTCTCTCCGTCGTCTCTCCGTCGTCTCTCCGTCGTCTCTCCGTCGTCTCTCCGTCGTCTCTCCGTCGTCTCTCCGTCGTCTCTCCGTCGTCTCTCCGTCGTCTCTCCGTCGTCTCTCCGTCGTCTCTCCGTCGTCTCTCCGTCGTCTCTCACGACGTCGTCTCTCCGTCGTCTCTCCGTCGTCTCTCCGTCGTCTCTCCGTCGTCTCTCCGTCGTCTCTCCGTCGTCTCTCCGTCGTCTCTCCGTCGTCTCTCCGTCGTCTCTCACGACCGTCGTCTCTCCGTCGTCTCTCCGTCGTCTCTCCGTCGTCTCTCCGTCGTCTCTCCGTCGTCTCTCCGTCGTCTCTCCGTCGTCTCTCCGTCGTCTCTCCGTCGTCTCTCCGTCGTCTCTCGACCGTCGTCTCTCCGTCGTCTCTCCGTCGTCTCTCCGTCGTCTCTCCGTCGTCTCTCCGTCGTCTCTCCGTCGTCTCTCCGTCGTCTCTCCGTCGTCTCTCACGACCGTCGTCTCTCCGTCGTCTCTCCGTCGTCTCTCCGTCGTCTCTCCGTCGTCTCTCACGACCGTCGTCTCTCCGTCGTCTCTCCGTCGTCTCTCCGTCGTCTCTCACGACCGTCGTCTCTCCGTCGTCTCTCCGTCGTCTCTCACGACCGTCGTCTCTCCGTCGTCTCTCCGTCGTCTCTCCGTCGTCTCTCCGTCGTCTCTCCGTCGTCTCTCCGTCGTCTCTCCGTCGTCTCTCACGACCGTCGTCTCTCCGTCGTCTCTCCGTCGTCTCTCACGACCGTCGTCTCTCCGTCGTCTCTCCGTCGTCTCTCCGTCGTCTCTCGTCTCTCCGTCGTCTCTCCGTCGTCTCTCCGTCGTCTCTCCGTCGTCTCTCCGTCGTCTCTCGTCGTCTCCGTCGTCTCTCCGTCGTCTCTCCGTCGTCTCTCCGTCGTCTCTCCGTCGTCTCTCCGTCGTCTCTCCGTCGTCTCTCCGTCGTCTCTCCGTCGTCTCTCCGTCGTCTCTCCGTCGTCTCTCCGTCGTCTCTCCGTCGTCTCTCCGTCGTCTCTCCGTCGTCTCTCCGTCGTCTCTCCGTCGTCTCTCCGTCGTCTCTCCGTCGTCTCTCCGTCGTCTCTCCGTCGTCTCTCCGTCGTCTCTCACGACCGTCGTCTCTCCGTCGTCTCTCACGACCGTCGTCTCTCCGTCGTCTCTCCGTCGTCTCTCACGACCGTCGTCTCTCCGTCGTCTCTCCGTCGTCTCTCCGTCGTCTCTCCGTCGTCTCTCCGTCGTCTCTCCGTCGTCTCTCCGTCGTCTCTCCGTCGTCTCTCCGTCGTCTCTCACGACCGTCGTCTCTCCGTCGTCTCTCACGACCGTCGTCTCTCCGTCGTCTCTCCGTCGTCTCTCACGACCGTCGTCTCTCCGTCGTCTCTCCGTCGTCTCTCCGTCGTCTCTCCGTCGTCTCTCCGTCGTCTCTCCGTCGTCTCTCCGTCGTCTCTCCGTCGTCTCTCCGTCGTCTCTCCGTCGTCTCTCCGTCGTCTCTCACGACCGTCGTCTCTCCGTCGTCTCTCCGTCGTCTCTCCGTCGTCTCTCCGTCGTCTCTCCGTCGTCTCTCCGTCGTCTCTCCGTCGTCTCTCCGTCGTCTCTCCGTCGTCTCTCACGACCGTCGTCTCTCCGTCGTCTCTCCGTCGTCTCTCCGTCGTCCCTCCGTCGTCTCTCCGTCGTCTCTCCGTCGTCTCTCCGTCGTCTCTCACGACCGTCGTCTCTCCGTCGTCTCTCCGTCGTCTCTCCGTCGTCTCTCCGTCGTCTCTCCGTCGTCTCTCACGACCGTCGTCTCTCCGTCGTCTCTCACGACCGTCGTCTCTCCGTCGTCTCTCCGTCGTCTCTCACGACCGTCGTCTCTCCGTCGTCTCTCCGTCGTCTCTCCGTCGTCTCTCCGTCGTCTCTCCGTCGTCTCTCCGTCGTCTCTCCGTCGTCTCTCCGTCGTCTCTCCGTCGTCTCTCCGTCGTCTCTCCGTCGTCTCTCCGTCGTCTCTCCGTCGTCTCTCCGTCGTCTCTCACGACCGTCGTCTCTCCGTCGTCTCTCCGTCGTCTCTCCGTCGTCTCTCCGTCGTCTCTCCGTCGTCTCTCCGTCGTCTCTCCGTCGTCTCTCCGTCGTCTCTCCGTCGTCTCTCCGTCGTCTCTCCGTCGTCTCTCCGTCGTCTCTCCGTCGTCTCTCACGACCGTCGCCTCTCCGTCGTCTCTCCGTCGTCTCTCCGTCGTCTCTCCGTCGTCTCTCCGTCGTCTCTCTCCGTCGTCTCTCCGTCGTCTCTCCGTCGTCTCTCACGACCGTCGTCTCTCCGTCGCCTCTCCGTCGTCTCTCACGACCGTCGTCTCTCCGTCGTCTCTCCGTCGTCTCTCCGTCGTCTCTCCGTCGTCTCTCCGTCGTCTCTCCGTCGTCTCTCACGACCGTCGTCTCTCCGTCGTCTCTCCGTCGTCTCTCACGACCGTCGTCTCTCCGTCGTCTCTCCGTCGTCTCTCCGTCGTCTCTCCGTCGTCTCTCCGTCGTCTCTCCGTCGTCTCTCCGTCGTCTCTCCGTCGTCTCTCCGTCGTCTCTCCGTCGTCTCTCCGTCGTCTCTCCGTCGTCTCTCCGTCGTCTCTCCGTCGTCTCTCCGTCGTCTATCCGTCGTCTCTCCGTCGTCTCTCCGTCGTCTCTCCGTCGTCTCTCCGTCGTCTCTCCGTCGTCTCTCCGTCGTCTCTCCGTCGTCTCTCCGTCGTCTCTCCGTCGTCTCTCCGTCGTCTCTCCGTCGTCTCTCGTCGTCTCTCCGTCGTCTCTCACGACCGTCGTCTCTCCGTCGTCTCTCCGTCGTCTCTCCGTCGTCTCTCCGTCGTCTCTCCGTCGTCTCTCCGTCGTCTCTCTCCGTCGTCTCTCCGTCGTCTCTCCGTCGTCTCTCCGTCGTCTCTCCGTCGTCTCTCCGTCGTCTCTCCGTCGTCTCTCCGTCGTCTCTCCGTCGTCTCTCCGTCGTCTCTCCGTCGTCTCTCCGTCGTCTCTCACGACCGTCGTCTCTCCGTCGTCTCTCCGTCGTCTCTCCGTCGTCTCTCCGTCGTCTCTCCGTCGTCTCTCCGTCGTCTCTCCGTCGTCTCTCTCTCTCTCTCTCTCTCTCTCTCTCTCTCTCTCTCTCTCCGTCGTCTCTCCGTCGTCTCTCCGTCGTCTCTCCGTCGTCTCTCCGTCGTCTCTCCGTCGTCTCTCCGTCGTCTCTCCGTCGTCTCTCCGTCGTCTCTCCGTCGTCTCTCCGTCGTCTCTCCGTCGTCTCTCACGACCGTCGTCTCTCCGTCGTCTCTCCGTCGTCTCTCCGTCGTCCCTCCGTCGTCTCTCCGTCGTCTCTCCGTCGTCTCTCCGTCGTCTCTCCGTCGTCTCTCTCCGTCGTCTCTCCGTCGTCTCTCCGTCGTCTCTCCGTCGTCTCTCACGACCGTCGTCTCTCCGTCGTCTCTCACGACCGTCGTCTCTCCGTCGTCTCTCCGTCGTCTCTCATGACCGTCGTCTCTCCGTCGTCTCTCCGTCGTCTCTCCGTCGTCTCTCCGTCGTCTCTCCGTCGTCTCTCCGTCGTCTCTCCGTCGTCTCTCCGTCGTCTCTCCGTCGTCTCTCCGTCGTCTCTCCGTCGTCTCTCCGTCGTCTCTCCGTCGTCTCTCCGTCGTCTCTCACGACCGTCGTCTCTCCGTCGTCTCTCCGTCGTCTCTCACGACCGTCGTCTCTCCGTCGTCTCTCCGTCGTCTCTCCGTCGTCTCTCCGTCGTCTCTCCGTCGTCTCTCCGTCGTCTCTCCGTCGTCTCTCACGACCGTCGTCTCTCCGTCGTCTCTCCGTCGTCTCTCCGTCGTCTCTCCGTCGTCTCTCCGTCGTCTCTCCGTCGTCTCTCACGACCGTCGTCTCTCCGTCGTCTCCCCGTCGTCTCTCCGTCGTCTCTCCGTCGTCTCTCCGTCGTCTCTCCGTCGTCTCTCCGTCGTCTCTCACGACCGTCGTCTCTCCCTCGTCTCTCCGTCGTCTCTCCGTCGTCTCTCCGTCGTCTCTCCGTCGTCTCTCCGTCGTCTCTCCGTCGTCTCTCCGTCGTCTCTCACGACCGTCGTCTCTCCGTCGTCTCTCCGTCGTCTCTCCGTCGTCTCTCCGTCGTCTCTCCGTTGTCTCTCTGTCGTCTCTCCGTCGTCTCTCCGTCGTCTCTCCGTCGTCTCTCCGTCGTCTCTCACGACCGTCGTCTCTCCGTCGTCTCTCCGTCGTCTCTCCGTCGTCTCTCCGTCGTCTCTCCGTCGTCTCTCACGACCGTCGTCTCTCCGTCGTCTCTCCGTCGTCTCTCCGTCGTCTCTCCGTCGTCTCTCACGACCGTCGTCTCTCCGTCGTCTCTCCGTCGTCTCTCCGTCGTCTCTCACGACCGTCGTCTCTCCGTCGTCTCTCCGTCGTCTCTCCGTCGTCTCTCCGTCGTCTCTCCGTCGTCTCTCACGACCGTCGTCTCTCCGTCGTCTCTCCGTCGTCTCTCCGTCGTCTCTCCGTCGTCTCTCCGTCGTCTCTCACGACCGTCGTCTCTCCGTCGTCTCTCCGTCGTCTCTCCGTCGTCTCTCCGTCGTCTCTCCGTCGTCTCTCCGTCGTCTCTCCGTCGTCTCTCCGTCGTCTCTCCGTCGTCTCTCCGTCGTCTCTCCGTCGTCTCTCCGTCGTCTCTCCGTCGTCTCTCCGTCGTCTCTCACGACCGTCGTCTCTCCGTCGTCTCTCGACCGTCGTCTCTCCGTCGTCTCTCCGTCGTCTCTCACGACCGTCGTCTCTCCGTCGTCTCTCCGTCGTCTCTCCGTCGTCTCTCCGTCGTCTCTCCGTCGTCTCTCCGTCGTCTCTCCGTCGTCTCTCCGTCGTCTCTCCGTCGTCTCTCCGTCGTCTCTCCGTCGTCTCTCCGTCGTCTCTCCGTCGTCTCTCACGACCGTCGTCTCTCCGTCGTCTCTCCGTCGTCTCTCCGTCGTCTCTCCGTCGTCTCTCCGTCGTCTCTCCGTCGTCTCTCCGTCGTCTCTCCGTCGTCTCTCCGTCGTCTCTCCGTCGTCTCTCCGTCGTCTCTCCGTCGTCTCTCCGTCGTCTCTCCGTCGTCTCTCCGTCGTCTCTCCGTCGTCTCTCCGTCGTCTCTCCGTCGTCTCTCCGTCGTCTCTCCGTCGTCTCTCCGTCGTCTCTCCGTCGTCTCTCCGTCGTCTCTCCGTCGTCTCTCCGTCGTCTCTCCGTCGTCTCTCACGACCGTCGTCTCTCCGTCGTCTCTCCGTCGTCTCTCCGTCGTCTCTCCGTCGTCTGTCCGTCGTCTCTCCGTCGTCTCTCCGTCGTCTCTCCGTCGTCTCTCCGTCGTCTCTCCGTCGTCTCTCCGTCGTCTCTCCGTCGTCTCTCCGTCGTCTCTCCGTCGTCTCTCCGTCGTCTCTCCGTCGTCTCTCACGACCGTCGTCTCTCCGTCGTCTCTCCGTCGTCTCTCCGTCGTCTCTCCGTCGTCTCTCCGTCGTCTCTCCGTCGTCTCTCCGTCGTCTCTCCGTCGTCTCTCCGTCGTCTCTCCGTCGTCTCTCACGACCGTCGTCTCTCCGTCGTCTCTCCGTCGTCTCTCCGTCGTCTCTCCGTCGTCTCTCACGACCGTCGTCTCTCCGTCGTCTCTCACGACCGTCGTCTCTCCGTCGTCTCTCCGTCGTCTCTCCGTCGTCTCTCCGTCGTCTCTCCGTCGTCTCTCCGTCGTCTCTCCGTCGTCTCTCCGTCGTCTCTCCGTCGTCTCTCCGTCGTCTCTCCGTCGTCTCTCCGTCGTCTCTCCGTCGTATCTCCGTCGTCTCTCACGACCGTCGTCTCTCCGTCGTCTCTCCGTCGTCTCTCCGTCGTCTCTCCGTCGTCTCTCCGTCGTCTCTCCGTCGTCTCTCACGACCGTCGTCTCTCCGTCGTCTCTCCGTCGTCTCTCCGTCGTCTCTCCGTCGTCTCTCCGTCGTCTCTCCGTCGTCTCTCCGTCGTCTCTCCGTCGTCTCTCCGTCGTCTCTCACGACCGTCGTCTCTCCGTCGTCTCTCACGACCGTCGTCTCTCCGTCGTCTCTCACGACCGTCGTCTCTCCGTCGTCTCTCCGTCGTCTCTCACGACCGTCGTCTCTCCGTCGTCTCTCCGTCGTCTCTCCGTCGTCTCTCCGTCGTCTCTCCGTCGTCTCTCCGTCGTCTCTCCGTCGTCTCTCCGTCGTCTCTCCGTCGTCTCTCACGACCGTCGTCTCTCCGTCGTCTCTCCGTCGTCTCTCACGACCGTCGTCTCTCCGTCGTCTCTCCGTCGTCTCTCCGTCGTCTCTCCGTCGTCTCTCCGTCGTCTCTCCGTCGTCTCTCCGTCGTCTCTCCGTCGTCTCTCCGTCGTCTCTCCGTCGTCTCTCCGTCGTCTCTCCGTCGTCTCTCCGTCGTCTCTCCGTCGTCTCTCCGTCGTCTCTCCGTCGTCTCTCCGTCGTCTCTCCGTCGTCTCTCTCCGTCGTCTCTCCGTCGTCTCTCCGTCGTCTCTCCGTCGTCTCTCCGTCGTCTCTCCGTCGTCTCTCCGTCGTCTCTCCGTCGTCTCTCCGTCGTCTCTCCGTCGTCTCTCCGTCGTCTCTCCGTCGTCTCTCCGTCGTCTCTCCGTCGTCTCTCCGTCGTCTCTCCGTCGTCTCTCCGTCGTCTCTCCGTCGTCTCTCCGTCGTCTCTCCGTCGTCTCTCCGTCGTCTCTCCGTCGTCTCTCCGTCGTCTCTCCGTCGTCTCTCACGACCGTCGTCTCTCCGTCGTCTCTCCGTCGTCTCTCCGTCGTCTCTCCGTCGTCTCTCCGTCGTCTCTCCGTCGTCTCTCCGTCGTCTCTCCGTCGTCTCTCCGTCGTCTCTCCGTCGTCTCTCCGTCGTCTCTCCGTCGTCTCTCCGTCGTCTCTCCGTCGTCTCTCCGTCGTCTCTCACGACCGTCGTCTCTCCGTCGTCTCTCCGTCGTCTCTCCGTCGTCTCTCCGTCGTCTCTCCGTCGTCTCTCCGTCGTCTCTCCGTCGTCTCTCCGTCGTCTCTCCGTCGTCTCTCACGACCGTCGTCTCTCCGTCGTCTCTCCGTCGTCTCTCCGTCGTCTCTCCGTCGTCTCTCACGACCGTCGTCTCTCCGTCGTCTCTCACGACCGTCGTCTCTCCGTCGTCTCTCCGTCGTCTCTCCGTCGTCTCTCCGTCGTCTCTCCGTCGTCTCTCCGTCGTCTCTCCGTCGTCTCTCCGTCGTCTCTCCGTCGTCTCTCCGTCGTCTCTCCGTCGTCTCTCCGTCGTCTCTCCGTCGTCTCTCACGACCGTCGTCTCTCCGTCGTCTCTCCGTCGTCTCTCCGTCGTCTCTCCGTCGTCTCTCCGTCGTCTCTCCGTCGTCTCTCCGTCGTCTCTCCGTCGTCTCTCCGTCGTCTCTCCGTCGTCTCTCCGTCGTCTCTCCGTCGTCTCTCACGACCGTCGTCTCTCCGTCGTCTCTCACGACCGTCGTCTCTCCGTCGTCTCTCACGACCGTCGTCTCTCCGTCGTCTCTCCGTCGTCTCTCACGACCGTCGTCTCTCCGTCGTCTCTCCGTCGTCTCTCCGTCGTCTCTCCGTCGTCTCTCCGTCGTCTCTCCGTCGTCTCTCCGTCGTCTCTCCGTCGTCTCTCCGTCGTCTCTCCGTCGTCTCTCCGTCGTCTCTCACGACCGTCGTCTCTCCGTCGTCTCTCCGTCGTCTCTCCGTCGTCTCTCCGTCGTCTCTCCGTCGTCTCTCCGTCGTCTCTCCGTCGTCTCTCCGTCGTCTCTCCGTCGTCTCTCACGACCGTCGTCTCTCCGTCGTCTCTCCGTCGTCTCTCACGACCGTCGTCTCTCCGTCGTCTCTCCGTCGTCTCTCCGTCGTCTCTCCGTCGTCTCTCCGTCGTCTCTCACGACCGTCGTCTCTCCGTCGTCTCTCCGTCGTCTCTCCGTCGTCTCTCCGTCGTCTCTCTCTCCGTCGTCTCTCCGTCGTCTCTCACGACCGTCGTCTCTCCGTCGTCTCTCCGTCGTCTCTCCGTCGTCTCTCCGTCGTCTCTCCGTCGTCTCTCCGTCGTCTCTCCGTCGTCTCTCACGACCGTCGTCTCTCCGTCGTCTCTCCGTCGTCTCTCCGTCGTCTCTCCGTCGTCTCTCCGTCGTCTCTCACGACCGTCGTCTCTCCGTCGTCTCTCCGTCGTCTCTCACGACCGTCGTCTCTCCGTCGTCTCTCCGTCGTCTCTCACGACCGTCGTCTCTCCGTCGTCTCTCCGTCGTCTCTCCGTCGTCTCTCCGTCGTCTCTCCGTCGTCTCTCCGTCGTCTCTCCGTCGTCTCTCCGTCGTCTCTCCGTCGTCTCTCCGTCGTCTCTCCGTCGTCTCTCCGTCGTCTCTCCGTCGTCTCTCCGTCGTCTCTCCGTCGTCTCTCCGTCGTCTCTCCGTCGTCTCTCCGTCGTCTCTCCGTCGTCTCTCCGTCGTCTCTCCGTCGTCTCTCCGTCGTCTCTCCGTCGTCTCTCCGTCGTCTCTCCGTCGTCTCTCCGTCGTCTCTCCGTCGTCTCTCCGTCGTCTCTCCGTCGTCTCTCCGTCGTCTCTCCGTCGTCTCTCCGTCGTCTCTCCGTCGTCTCTCCGTCGTCTCTCCGTCGTCTCTCCGTCTCTCGTCGTCTCTCCGTCGTCTCTCCGTCGTCTCTCCGTCGTCTCTCCGTCGTCTCTCCGTCGTCTCTCCGTCGTCTCTCCGTCGTCTCTCCGTCGTCTCTCCGTCGTCTCTCCGTCGTCTCTCCGTCGTCTCTCCGTCGTCTCTCCGCCGTCTCTCCGTCGTCTCTCCGTCGTCTCTCCGTCGTCTCTCCGTCGTCTCTCCGTCGTCTCTCCGTCGTCTCTCCGTCGTCTCTCCGTCGTCTCTCCGTCGTCTCTCCGTCGTCTCTCCGTCGTCTCTCCGTCGTCTCTCCGTCGTCTCTCCGTCGTCTCTCCGTCGTCTCTCACGACCGTCGTCTCTCCGTCGTCTCTGCGTCGTCTCTCCGTCGTCTCTCCGTCGTCTCTCCGTCGTCTCTCCGTCGTCTCTCCGTCGTCTCTCCGTCGTCTCTCCGTCGTCTCTCCGTCGTCTCTCCGTCGTCTCTCACGACCGTCGTCTCTCCGTCGTCTCTCACGACCGTCGTCTCTCCGTCGTCTCTCCGTCGTCTCTCACGACCGTCGTCTCTCCGTCGTCTCTCCGTCGTCTCTCCGTCGTCTCTCCGTCGTCTCTCACGACCGTCGTCTCTCCGTCGTCTCTGCGTCGTCTCTCCGTCGTCTCTCCGTCGTCTCTCCGTCGTCTCTCCGTCGTCTCTCCGTCGTCTCTCCGTCGTCTCTCCGTCATCTCTCCGTCGTCTCTCACGACCGTCGTCTCTCCGTCGTCTCTCACGACCGTCGTCTCTCCGTCGTCTCTCACGACCGTCGTCTCTCCGTCGTCTCTCCGTCGTCTCTCCGTCGTCTCTCCGTCGTCTCTCCGTCGTCTCTCCGTCGTCTCTCCGTCGTCTCTCCGTCGTCTCTCACGACCGTCGTCTCTCCGTCGTCTCTCCGTCGTCTCTCCGTCGTCTCTCCGTCGTCTCTCCGTCGTCTCTCCGTCGTCTCTCCGTCGTCTCTCCGTCGTCTCTCCGTCGTCTCTCCGTCGTCTCTAACGACCGTCGTCTCTCCGTCGTCTCTCCGTCGTCTCTCACGACCGTCGTCTCTCCGTCGTCTCTCCGTCGTCTCTCCGTCGTCTCTCCGTCGTCTCTCCATCGTCTCTCCGTCGTCTCTCCGTCGTCTCTCCGTCGTCTCTCCGTCGTCTCTCCGTCGTCTCTCCGTCGTCTCTCACGACCGTCGTCTCTCCGTCGTCTCTCCGTCGTCTCTCCGTCGTCTCTCCGTCGTCTCTCCGTCGTCTCTCCGTCGTCTCTCCGTCGTCTCTCCGTCGTCTCTCCGTCGTCTCTCCGTCGTCTCTCCGTCGTCTCTCCGTCGTCTCTCCGTCGTCTCTCCGTCGTCTCTCCGTCGTCTCTCCGTCGTCTCTCCGTCGTCTCTCCGTCGTCTCTCCGTCGTCTCTCCGTCGTCTCTCCGTCGTCTCTCCGTCGTCTCTCCGTCGTCTCTCCGTCGTCTCTCCGTCGTCTCTCCGTCGTCTCTCCGTCGTCTCTCCGTCGTCTCTCACGACCGTCGTCTCTCCGTCGTCTCTCACGACCGTCGTCTCTCCGTCGTCTCTCCGTCGTCTCTCCGTCGTCTCTCCGTCGTCTCTCCGTCGTCTCTCCGTCGTCTCTCCGTCGTCTCTCACGACCGTCGTCTCTCCGTCGTCTCTCCGTCGTCTCTCCGTCGTCTCTCCGTCGTCTCTCCGTCGTCTCTCCGTCGTCTCTCACGACCGTCGTCTCTCCGTCGTCTCTCCGTCGTCTCTCACGACCGTCGTCTCTCCGTCGTCTCTCCGTCGTCTCTCCGTCGTCTCTCCGTCGTCTCTCCGTCGTCTCTCCGTCGTCTCTCCGTCGTCTCTCCGTCGTCTGTCCGTCGTCTCTCCGTCGTCTCTCCGTCGTCTCTCCGTCGTCTCTCACGACCGTCGTCTCTCCGTCGTCTCTCCGTCGTCTCTCCGTCGTCTCTCCGTCGTCTCTCCGTCGTCTCTCCGTCGTCTCTCCGTCGTCTCTCCGTCGTCTCTCCGTCGTCTCTCCGTCGTCTCTCACGACCGTCGTCTCTCCGTCGTCTCTCCGTCGTCTCTCACGACCGTCGTCTCTCCGTCGTCTCTCCGTCGTCTCTCACGACCGTCGTCTCTCCGTCGTCTCTCCGTCGTCTCTCCGTCGTCTCTCCGTCGTCTCTCCGTCGTCTCTCACGACCGTCGTCCCTCCGTCGTCTATCCGTCGTCTCTCCGTCGTCTCTCCGTCGTCTCTCCGTCGTCTCTCCGTCGTCTCTCACGACCGTCGTCTCTCCGTCGTCTCTCCGTCGTCTCTCCGTCGTCTCTCCGTCGTCTCTCCGTCGTCTCTCCGTCGTCTCTCACGACCGTCGTCTCTCCGTCGTCTCTCCGTCGTCTCTCCGTCGTCTCTCCGTCGTCTCTCACGACCGTCGTCTCTCCGTCGTCTCTCCGTCGTCTCTCCGTCGTCTCTCCGTCGTCTCTCCGTCGTCTCTCACGACCGTCGTCTCTCCGTCGTCTCTCCGTCGTCTCTCACGACCGTCGTCTCTCCGTCGTCTCTCCGTCGTCTCTCCGTCGTCTCTCCGTCGTCTCTCCGTCGTCTCTCCGTCGTCTCTCCGTCGTCTCTCCGTCGTCTCTCCGTCGTCTCTCACGACCGTCGTCTCTCCGTCGTCTCTCCGTCGTCTCTCCGTCGTCTCTCCGTCGTCTCTCCGTCGTCTCTCCGTCGTCTCTCCGTCGTCTCTCCGTCGTCTCTCACGACCGTCGTCTCTCCGTCGTCTCTCCGTCGTCTCTCCGTCGTCTCTCCGTCGTCTCTCCGTCGTCTCTCCGTCGTCTCTCCGTCGTCTCTCCGTCGTCTCTCCGTCCCGTCGTCTCTCCGTCGTCTCTCCGTCGTCTCTCCGTCGTCTCTCCGTCGTCTCTCCGTCGTCTCTCCGTCGTCTCTCCGTCGTCTCTCCGTCGTCTCTCACGACCGTCGTCTCTCCGTCGTCTCTCCGTCGTCTCTCCGTCGTCTCTCCGCGTCGTCTCTCACGACCGTCGTCTCTCCGTCGTCTCTCCGTCGTCTCTCCGTCGTCTCTCCGTCGTCTCTCCGTCGTCTCTCCGTCGTCTCTCCGTCGTCTCTCCGTCGTCTCTCCGTCGTCTCTCCGTCGCCTCTCCGTCGTCTCTCCGTCGTCTCTCCGTCGTCTCTCCGTCGTCTCTCCGTCGTCTCTCCGTCGTCTCTCCGTCGTCTCTCCGTCGTCTCTCCGTCGTCTCTCCGTCGTCTCTCCGTCGTCTCTCCGTCGTCTCTCCGTCGTCTCTCACGACCGTCGTCTCTCCGTCGTCTCTCCGTCGTCTCTCCGTCGTCTCTCCGTCGTCTCTCCGTCGTCTCTCCGTCGTCTCTCCGTCGTCTCTCCGTCGTCTCTCACGACCGTCGTCTCTCCGTCGTCTCTCCGTCGTCTCTCCGTCGTCTCTCCGTCGTCTCTCCGTCGTCTCTCCGTCGTCTCTCCGTCGTCTCTCACGACCGTCGTCTCTCCGTCGTCTCTCCGTCGTCTCTCCGTCGTCTCTCCGTCGTCTCTCACGACCGTCGTCTCTCCGTCGTCTCTCACGACCGTCGTCTCTCCGTCGTCTCTCCGTCGTCTCTCCGTCGTCTCTCCGTCGTCTCTCCGTCGTCTCTCCGTCGTCTCTCCGTCGTCTCTCCGTCGTCTCTCCGTCGTCTCTCCGTCGTCTCTCCGTCGTCTCTCCGTCGTCTCTCACGACCGTCGTCTCTCCGTCGTCTCTCCGTCGTCTCTCCGTCGTCTCTCCGTCGTCTCTCCGTCGTCTCTCCGTCGTCTCTCCGTCGTCTCTCCGTCGTCTCTCCGTCGTCTCTCCGTCGTCTCTCCGTCGTCTCTCGACCGTCGTCTCTCCGTCGTCTCTCACGACCGTCGTCTCTCCGTCGTCTCTCACGACCGTCGTCCTCGTCGTCTCTCCGTCGTCTCTCCGTCGTCTCTCCGTCGTCTCTCCGTCGTCTCTCCGTCGTCGTCTCTCCGTCGTCTCTCCGTCGTCTCTCCGTCGTCTCTCCGTCGTCTCTCCGTCGTCTCTCCGTCGTCTCTCCGTCGTCTCTCCGTCGTCTCTCCGTCGTCTCTCCGTCGTCTCTCACGACCGTCGTCTCTCCGTCGTCTCTCCGTCGTCCTCTCCGTCGTCTCTCCGTCGTCTCTCCGTCGTCTCTCACGACCGTCGTCTCTCCGTCGTCTCTCGTCGTCTCTCCGTCGTCTCTCCGTCGTCTCTCCGTCGTCTCTCGCCGTCGTCTCTCCGTCGTCTCTCGTCGTCTCTCTCACGACCGTCGTCTCTCCGTCGTCTCTCCGTCGTCTCTCGTCGTCCGTCGTCTCTCCGTCGTCTCTCCGTCGTCTCTCCGTCGTCTCTCCGTCGTCTCTCCGTCGTCTCTCCGTCGTCTCTCCGTCGTCTCTCCGTCGTCTCTCCGTCGTCTCTCCGTCGTCTCTCCGTCGTCTCTCACGTCCGTCGTCTCCGTCGTCTCTCCGTCGTCTCTCCGTCGTCTCTCCGTCGTCTCTCCCGTCGTCTCTCCGTCGTCCTCCGTCGTCTCTCCGTCGTCTCTCCGTCGTCTCTCCGTCGTCTCTCCGTCGTCTCTCCGTCGTCTCTCCGTCGTCTCTCCGACCGTCGTCTCTTCGTCGTCTCTCCGTCGTCTCTCCGTCGCTCCGTCGTCTCTCCGTCGTCTCTCCGTCGTCTCTCCGTCGTCTCTCCGTCGTCTCTCCGTCGTCTCTCCGTCGTCTCTCCGTCGTCTCTCCGTCGTCTCTCCGTCGTCTCTCCGTCGTCTCTCCGTCGTCTCTCCGTCGTCTCTCGTCGTCTCTCCGTCGTCTCTCCGTCGTCTCTCCGTCGTCTCTCCGTCGTCCTCTCCGTCGTCTCTCCGTCGTCTCTCCGTCGTCTCTCCGTCGTCTCTCCGTCGTCTCTCCGTCGTCTCTCCGTCGTCTCTCCGTCGTCTCTCCGTCGTCTCTCCGTCGTCTCTCCGTCGTCTCTCCGGTCGTCTCGTCTCTCGTCGTCTCTCCGTCGTCTCTCCGTCGTCTCTCCGTCGTCTCTCCGTCGTCTCTCCGTCGTCTCTCCGTCGTCTCTCCGTCGTCTCTCCGCCGTCTCTCCGTCGTCTCTCCGTCGTCTCTCCGTCGTCTCTCCGTCGTCTCTCCGTCGTCTCTCCGTCGTCCTCTCCGTCGTCTCTCCGTCGTCTCTCCGTCGTCTCTCCGTCGTCTCTCCGTCGTCTCTCCGTCGTCTCTCGTCGTCTCTCCGTCGTCTCTCCGTCGTCTCTCACGACCGTCGTCTCTCCGTCGTCTCTGCGTCGTCTCTCCGTCGTCTCTCCGTCGTCTCTCCGTCGTCTCTCCGTCGTCTCTCCGTCGTCTCTCCGTCGTCTCTCCGTCGTCTCTCCGTCGTCTCTCACGACCGTCGTCTCTCCGTCGTCTCTCACGACCGTCGTCTCTCCGTCGTCTCTCCGTCGTCTCTCACGACCGTCGTCTCTCCGTCGTCTCTCCGTCGTCTCTCCGTCGTCTCTCACGACCGTCGTCTCTCCGTCGTCTCTGCGTCGTCTCTCCGTCGTCTCTCCGTCGTCTCTCCGTCGTCTCTCCGTCGTCTCTCCGTCGTCTCTCCGTCGTCTCTCCGTCATCTCTCCGTCGTCTCTCACGACCGTCGTCTCTCCGTCGTCTCTCACGACCGTCGTCTCTCCGTCGTCTCTCACGACCGTCGTCTCTCCGTCGTCTCTCCGGTCGTCTCTCCGGTCGTCTCTCCGTCGTCTCTCCGTCGTCTCTCCGTCGTCTCTCCGTCGTCTCTCACGACCGTCGTCTCTCCGTCGTCTCTCCGTCGTCTCTCCGTCGTCTCTCCGTCGTCTCTCCGTCGTCTCTCCGTCGTCTCTCCGTCGTCTCTCCGTCGTCTCTAACGACCGTCGTCTCTCCGTCGTCTCTCCGTCGTCTCTCACGACCGTCGTCTCTCCGTCGTCTCTCCGTCGTCTCTCCGTCGTCTCTCCGTCGTCTCTCCATCGTCTCTCCGTCGTCTCTCCGTCGTCTCTCCGTCGTCTCTCCGTCGTCTCTCCGTCGTCTCTCCGTCGTCTCTCACGTCGTCTCTCCGTCGTCTCTCCGTCGTCTCTCCGGTCGTCTCTCCGTCGTCTCTCCGTCGTCTCTCACGACCGTCGTCTCTCCGTCGTCTCTCCGTCGTCTCTCCGTCGTCTCTCCGTCGTCTCTCCGTCGTCTCTCGTCGTCTCTCCGTCGTCTCTCCGTCGTCTCTCCGTCGTCTCTCCGTCGTCTCTCCGTCGTCTCTCCGTCGTCTCTCCGTCGTCTCTCCGTCGTCTCTCCGTCGTCTCTCCGTCGTCTCTCCGTCGTCTCTCCGTCGTCTCTCCGTCGTCTCTCCGTCGTCTCTCCGTCGTCTCACGACCGTCGTCTCTCCGTCGTCTCTCACGACCGTCGTCTCTCCGTCGTCTCTCCGTCGTCTCTCCGTCGTCTCTCCGTCGTCTCTCCGTCGTCCTCTCCGTCGTCTCTCCGTCGTCTCTCACCGTCGTCTCTCCGTCGTCTCTCCGTCGTCTCTCCGTCGTCGTCCTCCGTCGTCTCTCCGTCGTCTCTCCGTCGTCTCTCACGACCGTCGTCTCTCCGTCGTCTCTCCGTCGTCTCTCACGACCGTCGTCTCTCCGTCGTCTCTCCGTCGTCTCTCCGTCGTCTCTCCGTCGTCTCTCCGTCGTCTCTCCGGTCGTCTCTCCGTCGTCTCTCCGTCGTCTCTCCGTCGTCTCTCCGTCGTCTCTCCGTCGTCTCTCCGTCGTCTCTCACGACCGTCGTCTCTCCGTCGTCTCTCCGTCGTCTCTCGTCGTCTCCGTCGTCTCTCCGTCGTCTCTCCGTCGTCTCTCCGTCGTCTCTCCGTCGTCTCCGTCGTCTCTCCGTCGTCTCTCACGACCGTCGTCTCTCCGTCGTCTTCACGACCGTCGTCTCTCCGTCGTCTCTCCGTCGTCTCTCACGACCGTCGTCTCTCCGTCGTCTCTCCGTCGTCTCTCCTCGTCTCTCCGTCGTCTCTCCGTCGTCTCTCCGTCGGTCTCTCCGTCGTCTCTCCGTCGTCTCTCCGTCGTCTCTCACGACCGTCGTCTCTCCGTCGTCTCTCCGTCGTCTCTCCGTCGTCCTCTCTCCGTCGTCTCTCACCGTCCGTCTCTCCGTCGTCTCTCCGTCGTCTCTCCGTCGTCCGTCTCTCCGTCGTCTCTCCGTCGTCTCTCCGTCGTCTCTCCCGTCGTCTCGTCCGTCGTCTCTCACGACCGTCGTCTCTCCGCCGTCGTCTCTCCGTCGTCTCTCCGTCGTCTCTCACGACCGTCGTCTCTCCGTCGTCTCTCCGTCGTCTCTCCGTCGTCTCTCCGTCGTCTCTCCGTCGTCTCTCCGTCGTCTCTCCGTCGTCTCTCACGACCGTCGTCTCTCCGTCGTCTCTCCGTCGTCTCTCCGTCGTCTCTCCGTCGTCTCTCCGTCGTCTCTCCGTCGTCTCTCCGTCGTCTCTCCGTCGTCTCTCACGACCGTCGTCTCTCCGTCGTCTCTCCGTCGTCTCTCCGTCGTCTCTCCGTCGTCTCTCCGTCGTCTCTCCGTCGTCTCTCCGTCGTCTCTCCGTCGTCTCTCCGTCGTCTCTCACGACCGTCGTCTCTCCGTCGTCTCTCCGTCGTCTCTCCGTCGTCTCTCCGTCGTCTCTCCGTCGTCTCTCCGTCGTCTCTCCGTCGTCTCTCCGACCGTCGTCCTCTCGTCGTCGTCTCTCCGTCGTCTCTCCGTCGTCTCTCCGTCGTCTCTCCGTCGTCTCTCCGACGTCGTCTCTCCGTCGTCTCCGTCGTCTCTCCGTCGTCTCTCCGTCGTCTCTCCGTCGTCTCTCCGTCGTCTCTCCGTCGTCTCTCCGTCGTCTCTCCGTCGTCTCTCCGTCGTCTCTCCGTCGTCTCTCCGTCGTCTCTCCGTCGTCTCTCCGTCGTCTCTTCCGTCGTCTCTCACGACCGTCGTCTCTCCGTCGTCTCTCCGTCGTCTCTCCGTCGTCTCTCCGTCGTCTCTCCGTCGTCTCTCCGTCGTCTCTCCGTCGTCTCTCACGACCGTCGTCTCTCCGTCGTCTCTCCGTCGTCTCTCCGTCGTCTCTCCGTCGTCTCTCCGTCGTCTCTCCGTCGTCTCTCCGTCGTCTCTCACGACCGTCGTCTCTCCGTCGTCTCTCCGTCGTCTCTCCGTCGTCTCTCCGTCGTCTCTCACGACCGTCGTCTCTCCGTCGTCTCTCACGACCGTCGTCTCTCCGTCGTCTCTCCGTCGTCTCTCCGTCGTCTCTCCGTCGTCTCTCGTCGTCTCTCCGTCGTCTCTCCGTCGTCTCTCGTCGTCTCTCCGTCGTCTCTCCGTCGTCTCTCACGACCGTCGTCTCTCCGTCGTCTCTCCGTCGTCTCTCCGTCGTCTCTCCGTCGTCTCTCCGTCGTCTCTCCGTCGTCTCTCCGTCGTCTCTCCGTCGTCTCTCCGTCGTCTCTCCGTCGTCTCTCCGTCGTCTCTCACGGTCGTCTCTCCGTCGTCTCTCACGACCGTCGTCTCTCCGTCGTCTCTCACGACCGTCGTCCTCCGTCGTCTCTCCGTCGTCTCTCCGTCGTCTCTCCGTCGTCTCTCCGTCGTCTCTCCGTCGTCTCTCCGTCGTCTCTCCGTCGTCTCTCCGTCGTCTCTCCGTCGTCTCTCCGTCGTCTCTCCGTCGTCTCTCCGTCGTCTCTCCGTCGTCTCTCACGACCGTCGTCTCTCCGTCGTCTCTCCGTCGTCCTCCGTCGTCTCTCCGTCGTCTCTCCGTCGCTCTCACGACCGACCGTCGTCTCCGTCGTCTCTCCGTCGTCTCTCCGTCGTCTCTCCGTCGTCTCTCCGTCGTCTCTCCGTCGTCTCTCACGACCGTCGTCTCTCCGTCGTCTCTCCGTCGTCTCTCCGTCGTCTCTCCGTCGTCTCTCACGACCGTCGTCTCTCCGTCGTCTCTCCGTCGTCTCTCCGTCGTCTCTCCGTCGTCTCTCGTCGTCTCTCCGTCGTCTCTCCGTCGTCTCTCCGTCGTCTCTCCGTCGTCTCTCCGTCGTCTCTCCGTCGTCTCTCCGTCGTCTCTCACGACCGTCGTCTTTCCGTCGTCTCTCCGTCGTCTCTCACGACCGTCGTCTCTCCGTCGTCTCTCCGTCGTCTCTCCGTCGTCTCTCCGTCGTCTCTCCGTCGTCTCTCCGTCGTCTCTCCGTCGTCTCTCCGTCGTCTCTCCGTCGTCTCTCCGTCGTCTCTCCGTCGTCTCTCCGTCGTCTCTCCGTCGTCTCTCCGTCGTCTCTCACGACCGTCGTCTCTCCGTCGTCTCTCCGTCGTCTCTCCGTCGTCCTCCGTCGTCTCTCCGTCGTCTCTCCGTCGTCTCTCCGTCGTCTCTCCGTCGTCTCTCCGTCGTCTCTCCGTCGTCTCTCACGACCGTCGTCTCTTCGTCGTCTCTCCGTCGTCTCTCCGTCGTCTCTCCGTCGTCTCTCCGTCGTCTCTCCGTCGTCTCTCCGTCGTCTCTCACGACCGTCGTCTCTCCGTCGTCTCTCCGTCGTCTCTCCGTCGTCTCTCCGTCGTCTCTCCGTCGTCTCTCACGACCGTCGTCTCTCCGTCGTCTCTCCGTCGTCTCTCCGTCGTCTCTCCGTCGTCTCTCCGTCGTCTCTCCGTCGTCTCTCCGTCGTCTCTCCGTCGTCTCTCCGTCGTCTCTCACGACCGTCGTCTCTCCGTCGTCTCTCCGTCGTCTCTCCGTCGTCTCTCCGTCGTCTCTCCGTCGTCTCTCCGTCGTCTCTCCGTCGTCTCTCCGTCGTCTCTCCGTCGTCTCTCCGTCGTCTCTCGTCGTCTCTCCGTCGTCTCTCCGTCGTCTCTCGTCGTCTCTCCGTCGTCTCTCCGTCGTCTCTCCGTCGTCTCTCCGTCGTCTCTCCGTCGTCTCTCCGTCGTCTCTCACGACCGTCGTCTCTCCGTCGTCTCTCCGTCGTCTCTCGTCGTCTCTCCGTCGCCTCTCCGTCGTCTCTCACGACCGTCGTCTCCGTCGTCTCTCCGTCGTCTCTCCGTCGTCTCTCCGTCGTCTCTCCGTCGTCTCTCCGTCGTCTCTCCGTCGTCTCTCCGGTCGTCTCTCCGTCGTCTCTCCGTCGTCTCTCCGTCGTCTCTCCGTCGTCTCTCCGTCGTCTCTCGTCGTCTCTCCGTCGTCTCTCGTCGTCTCTCCGTCGTCCTCTCCGTCGTCTCTCCGTCGTCTCTCCGTCGTCTCTCCGTCGTCGTCTCTCGTCTCTCAGTCGTCTCTCCGTCGTCTCTCCGTCGTCTCTCCGTCGTCTCTCCGTCGTCTCTCCGTCGTCTCTCCGTCGTCTCTCCGTCGTCTCTCCGTCGTCTCTCCGTCGTCTCTCCGTCGTCTCTCCGTCGTCTCTCCGTCGTCTCTCCGTCGTCTCTCCGTCGTCTCTCCGTCGTCTCTCCGTCGTCTCTGCGTCGTCTCTCCGTCGTCTCTCCGTCGTCTCTCCGTCGTCTCTCCGTCGTCTCTCCGTCGTCTCGCCGTCGTCTCTCGTCGTCTCTCCGTCGTCTCTCCGTCGTCTCTCCGTCGTCTCTCCGTCGTCTCTCCGTCGTCTCTCCGTCGTCTCTCACGACCGTCGTCTCTCCGTCGTCTCTGCGTCGTCTCTCCGTCGTCTCTCCGTCGTCTCTCCGTCGTCTCTCCGTCGTCTCTCCGTCGTCTCTCCGTCGTCTCTCCGTCGTCTCTCACGACCGTCGTCTCTCCGTCGTCTCTCCGTCGTCTCTCACGACCGTCGTCTCTCCGTCGTCTCTCCGTCGTCTCTCCGTCATCTCTCGTCGTCTCTCCGTCGTCTCTGACGACCGTCGTCTCTCCGTCGTCTCTGCGTCGTCTCTCCGTCGTCTCTCCGTCGTCTCTCCGTCGTCTCTCCGTCGTCTCTCCGTCGTCTCTCCGTCGTCTCTCCGTCATCTCTCCGTCGTCTCTCACGACCGTCGTCTCTCCGTCGTCTCTCACGACCGTCGTCTCTCCGTCGTCTCTCCGTCGTCTCTCACGACCGTCGTCTCTCCTCGTCTCTCCGTCGTCTCTCCGTCGTCTCTCACGACCGTCGTCTCTCCGTCGTCTCTCACGACCGTCGTCTCTCCGTCGTCTCTCCGTCGTCTCTCACGACCGTCGTCTCTCCGTCGTCTCTCCGTCGTCTCTCCGTCGTCTCTCACGACCGTCGTCTCTCCGTCGTCTCTCACGACCGTCGTCTCTCCGTCGTCTCTCCGTCGTCTCTCACGACCGTCGTCTCTCCGTCGTCTCTCCGTCGTCTCTCCGTCGTCTCTCCGTCGTCTCTCCGTCGTCTCTCCGTCGTCTCTCACGACCGTCGTCTCTCCGTCGTCTCTCCGTCGTCTCTCGTCGTCTCTCCGTCGTCTCTCACGACCGTCGTCTCTCCGTCGTCTCTCCGTCGTCTCTCCGTCGTCTCTCCGTCGTCTCTCCGTCGTCTCTCGTCGTCTCTCCGTCGTCTCTCTCCGGTCGTCTCTCCGTCGTCTCTCCGTCGTCTCTCCGGTCGGTCTCTCCGGTAGTCGTCTCCTCCGTCGTCTCTCCGTCGTCTCTCCGTCGTCTCTCCGTCGTCTCTCCGTCGTCTCTCCGTCGTCTCTCCGTCGTCTCTCCGTCGTCTCTCCGTCGTCTCGTGTCGTCTCTCCGTCGTCTCTCCGTCGTCTCTCCGTCGTCTCTCCGTCGTCTCTCCGTCGTCTCTCCGTCGTCTCTCCGTCGTCTCTCCGTCGTCTCTCCGTCGTCTCTCGTCGTCTCTCCGTCGTCTCTCCGTCGTCTCTCCGTCGTCTCTCCGTCGTCTCTCCGTCGTCTCTCCGTCGTCTCTCCGTCGTCTCTCCGTCGTCTCTCCGTCGTCTCTCCGTCGTCTCTCCGTCGTCTCTCCGTCGTCTCTCCGTCGTCTCTCCGTCGTCTCTCCGTCGTCTCTCCGTCGTCTCTCCGTCGTCTCTCCGTCGTCTCTCCGTCGTCTCTCCGTCGTCTCTCCGTCGTCTCTCCGTCGTCTCTCCGTCGTCTCTCCGTCGTCTCTCCGTCGTCTCTCCGTCGTCTCTCCGTCGTCTCTCCGTCGTCTCTCCCGTCGTCTCTCCGTCGTCTCTCCGTCGTCTCTCCGTCGTCTCTCCGTCGTCTCTCCGTCGTCTCTCCGTCGTCTCTCCGTCGTCTCTCCGTCGTCTCTCCGTCGTCTCTCCGTCGTCTCTCCGTCGTCTCTCCGTCGTCTCTCCGTCGTCTCTCCGTCGTCTCTCCGTCGTCTCTCCGTCGTCTCTCCGTCGCTCTCCGTCGTCTCTCCGTCGTCTCTCCGTCGTCTCTCCGTCGTCTCTCCGTCGTCTCTCCGTCGTCTCTCCGTCGTCTCTCACGACCGTCGTCTCTCCGTCGTCTCTCTCGTCGTCTCTCCGTCGTCTCTCCGTCGTCTCTCACAACCGTCGTCTCTCCGTCGTCTCTGCGTCGTCCTCTCTCCGTCGTCTCTCCGTCGTCTCTCCGTCGTCTCTCCGTCGTCTCTCCGTCGTCTCTCCGTCGTCTCTCCGTCGTCTCTCCGTCGTCTCTCACGACCGTCGTCTCTCCGTCGTCTCTCACGACCGTCGTCTCTCCGTCGTCTCTCCGTCGTCTCTCACGACCGTCGTCTCTCCGTCGTCTCTCCGTCGTCTCTCCGTCGTCTCTCCGTCGTCTCTCCGTCGTCTCTCACGACCGTCGTCTCTCCGTCGTCTCTGCGTCGTCTCTCCGTCGTCTCTCCGTCGTCTCTCCGTCGTCTCTCCGTCGTCTCTCCGTCGTCTCTCCGTCATCTCTCCGTCGTCTCTCACGACCGTCGTCTCTCCGTCGTCTCTCACGACCGTCGTCTCTCCGTCGTCTCTCCGTCGTCTCTCACGACCGTCGTCTCTCCGTCGTCTCTCCGTCGTCTCTCCGTCGTCTCTCCGTCGTCTCTCCGTCGTCTCTCCGTCGTCTCTCCGTCGTCTCTCACGACCGTCGTCTCTCCGTCGTCTCTGCGTCGTCTCTCCGTCGTCTCTCCGTCGTCTCTCCGTCGTCTCTCCGTCGTCTCTCCGTCGTCTCTCCGTCGTCTCTCCGTCGTCTCTCCATCGTCTCTCCGTCGTCTCTCACGACCGTCGTCTCTCCGTCGTCTCTCACGACCGTCGTCTCTCCGTCGTCTCTCCGTCGTCTCTCACGACCGTCGTCTCTCCGTCGTCTCTCCGTCGTCTCTCCGTCGTCTCTCCGTCGTCTCTCCGTCGTCTCTCCGTCGTCTCTCCGTCGTCTCTCCGTCGTCTCTCCGTCGTCTCTCCGTCGTCTCTCCGTCGTCTCTCACGACCGTCGTCTCTCCGTCGTCTCTCCGTCGTCTCTCCGTCGTCTCTCCGTCGTCTCTCCGTCGTCTCTCCGTCGTCTCTCCGTCGTCTCTCCGTCGTCTCTCCGTCGTCTCTCCGTCGTCTCTCACGACCGTCGTCTCTCCGTCGTCTCTCCGTCGTCTCTCACGACCGTCGTCTCTCACGACCGTCGTCTCTCCGTCGTCTCTCCGTCGTCTCTCCGTCGTCTCTCCGTCGTCTCTCCGTCGTCTCTCCGTCGTCTCTCCGTCGTCTCTCCGTCGTCTCTCCGTCGTCTCTCCGTCGTCTCTCCGTCGTCTCTCACGACCGTCGTCTCTCCGTCGTCTCTCCGTCGTCTCTCCGTCGTCTCTCCGTCGTCTCTCAGTCGTCTCTCCGTCGTCTCTCCGTCGTCTCTCCGTCGTCTCTCCGTCGTCTCTCCGTCGTCTCTCCGTCGTCTCTCCGTCGTCTCTCCGTCGTCTCTCCGTCGTCTCTCCGTCGTCTCTCCGTCGTCTCTCCGTCGTCTCTCCGTCGTCTCTCCGTCGTCTCTCCGTCGTCTCTCCGTCGTCTCTCCGTCGTCTCTCCGTCGTCTCTCACGACCGTCGTCTCTCCGTCGTCTCTCACGACCGTCGTCTCTCCGTCGTCTCTCCGTCGTCTCTCACGACCGTCGTCTCTCCGTCGTCTCTCCGTCGTCTCTCCGTCGTCTCTCCGTCGTCTCTCACGACCGTCGTCTCTCCGTCGTCTCTGCGTCGTCTCTCCGTCGTCTCTCCGTCGTCTCTCACGACCGTCGTCTCTCCGTCGTCTCTCCGTCGTCTCTCACGACCGTCGTCTCACCGTCGTCTCTCCGTCGTCTCTCCGTCGTCTCTCCGTCGTCTCTCCGTCGTCTCTCACGACCGTCGTCTCTCCGTCGTCTCTGCGTCGTCTCTCCGTCGTCTCTCCGTCGTCTCTCCGTCGTCTCTCCGTCGTCTCTCCGTCGTCTCTCCGTCGTCTCTCCGTCGTCTCTCCGTCATCTCTCCGTCGTCTCTCACGACCGTCGTCTCTCCGTCGTCTCTCACGACCGTCGTCTCTCCGTCGTCTCTCCGTCGTCTCTCACGACCGTCGTCTCTCCGTCGTCTCTCCGTCGTCTCTCCGTCGTCTCTCCGTCGTCTCTCCGTCGTCTCTCCGTCGTCTCTCCGTCGTCTCTCCGTCGTCTCTCACGACCGTCGTCTCTCCGTCGTCTCTCCGTCGTCTCTCCGTCGTCTCTCCGTCGTCTCTCCGTCGTCTCTCCGTCGTCTCTCCGTCGTCTCTCACGACCGTCGTCTCTCCGTCGTCTCTCCGTCGTCTCTCCGTCGTCTCTCCGTCGTCTCTCCGTCGTCTCTCCGTCGTCTCTCCGTCGTCTCTCCGTCGTCTCTCCGTCGTCTCTCACGACCGTCGTCTCTCCGTCGTCTCTGCGTCGTCTCTCCGTCGTCTCTCCGTCGTCTCTCCGTCGTCTCTCCGTCGTCTCTCCGTCGTCTCTCCGTCGTCTCTCCATCGTCTCTCCGTCGTCTCTCACGACCGTCGTCTCTCCGTCGTCTCTCACGACCGTCGTCTCTCCGTCGTCTCTCCGTCGTCTCTCACGACCGTCGTCTCTCCGTCGTCTCTCCGTCGTCTCTCCGTCGTCTCTCCGTCGTCTCTCCGTCGTCTCTCCGTCGTCTCTCCGTCGTCTCTCCGTCGTCTCTCCGTCGTCTCTCCGTCGTCTCTCCGTCGTCTCTCACGACCGTCGTCTCTCCGTCGTCTCTCCGTCGTCTCTCCGTCGTCTCTCCGTCGTCTCTCCGTCGTCTCTCCGTCGTCTCTCCGTCGTCTCTCCGTCGTCTCTCCGTCGTCTCTCCGTCGTCTCTCCGTCGTCTCTCACGACCGTCGTCTCTCCGTCGTCTCTCCGTCGTCTCTCACGACCGTCGTCTCTCACGACCGTCGTCTCTCCGTCGTCTCTCCGTCGTCTCTCCGTCGTCTCTCCGTCGTCTCTCCGTCGTCTCTCCGTCGTCTCTCCGTCGTCTCTCCGTCGTCTCTCCGTCGTCTCTCCGTCGTCTCTCACGACCGTCGTCTCTCCGTCGTCTCTCCGTCGTCTCTCCGTCGTCTCTCCGTCGTCTCTCAGTCGTCTCTCCGTCGTCTCTCCGTCGTCTCTCCGTCGTCTCTCCGTCGTCTCTCCGTCGTCTCTCCGTCGTCTCTCCGTCGTCTCTCCGTCGTCTCTCCGTCGTCTCTCCGTCGTCTCTCCGTCGTCTCTCCGTCGTCTCTCCGTCGTCTCTCCGTCGTCTCTCCGTCGTCTCTCCGTCGTCTCTCCGTCGTCTCTCCGTCGTCTCTCCGTCGTCTCTCACGACCGTCGTCTCTCCGTCGTCTCTCACGACCGTCGTCTCTCCGTCGTCTCTCCGTCGTCTCTCACGACCGTCGTCTCTCCGTCGTCTCTCCGTCGTCTCTCCGTCGTCTCTCCGTCGTCTCTCACGACCGTCGTCTCTCCGTCGTCTCTGCGTCGTCTCTCCGTCGTCTCTCCGTCGTCTCTCACGACCGTCGTCTCTCCGTCGTCTCTCCGTCGTCTCTCACGACCGTCGTCTCACCGTCGTCTCTCCGTCGTCTCTCCGTCGTCTCTCCGTCGTCTCTCCGTCGTCTCTCACGACCGTCGTCTCTCCGTCGTCTCTGCGTCGTCTCTCCGTCGTCTCTCCGTCGTCTCTCCGTCGTCTCTCCGTCGTCTCTCCGTCGTCTCTCCGTCGTCTCTCCGTCGTCTCTCCGTCATCTCTCCGTCGTCTCTCACGACCGTCGTCTCTCCGTCGTCTCTCACGACCGTCGTCTCTCCGTCGTCTCTCCGTCGTCTCTCACGACCGTCGTCTCTCCGTCGTCTCTCCGTCGTCTCTCCGTCGTCTCTCCGTCGTCTCTCCGTCGTCTCTCCGTCGTCTCTCCGTCGTCTCTCACGACCGTCGTCTCTCCGTCGTCTCTCCGTCGTCTCTCCGTCGTCTCTCCGTCGTCTCTCCGTCGTCTCTCCGTCGTCTCTCCGTCGTCTCTCACGACCGTCGTCTCTCCGTCGTCTCTCCGTCGTCTCTCCGTCGTCTCTCCGTCGTCTCTCCGTCGTCTCTCACAACCGTCGTCTCTCCGTCGTCTCTGCGTCGTCTCTCCGTCGTCTCTCCGTCGTCTCTCCGTCGTCTCTCCGTCGTCTCTCCGTCGTCTCTCCGTCGTCTCTCCGTCGTCTCTCCGTCGTCTCTCACGACCGTCGTCTCTCCGTCGTCTCTCACGACCGTCGTCTCTCCGTCGTCTCTCCGTCGTCTCTCACGACCGTCGTCTCTCCGTCGTCTCTCCGTCGTCTCTCCGTCGTCTCTCCGTCGTCTCTCCGTCGTCTCTCACGACCGTCGTCTCTCCGTCGTCTCTGCGTCGTCTCTCCGTCGTCTCTCCGTCGTCTCTCCGTCGTCTCTCCGTCGTCTCTCCGTCGTCTCTCCGTCATCTCTCCGTCGTCTCTCACGACCGTCGTCTCTCCGTCGTCTCTCACGACCGTCGTCTCTCCGTCGTCTCTCCGTCGTCTCTCACGACCGTCGTCTCTCCGTCGTCTCTCCGTCGTCTCTCCGTCGTCTCTCCGTCGTCTCTCCGTCGTCTCTCCGTCGTCTCTCCGTCGTCTCTCACGACCGTCGTCTCTCCGTCGTCTCTGCGTCGTCTCTCCGTCGTCTCTCCGTCGTCTCTCCGTCGTCTCTCCGTCGTCTCTCCGTCGTCTCTCCGTCGTCTCTCCGTCGTCTCTCCATCGTCTCTCCGTCGTCTCTCACGACCGTCGTCTCTCCGTCGTCTCTCACGACCGTCGTCTCTCCGTCGTCTCTCCGTCGTCTCTCACGACCGTCGTCTCTCCGTCGTCTCTCCGTCGTCTCTCCGTCGTCTCTCCGTCGTCTCTCCGTCGTCTCTCCGTCGTCTCTCCGTCGTCTCTCCGTCGTCTCTCCGTCGTCTCTCCGTCGTCTCTCCGTCGTCTCTCACGACCGTCGTCTCTCCGTCGTCTCTCCGTCGTCTCTCCGTCGTCTCTCCGTCGTCTCTCCGTCGTCTCTCCGTCGTCTCTCCGTCGTCTCTCCGTCGTCTCTCCGTCGTCTCTCCGTCGTCTCTCACGACCGTCGTCTCTCCGTCGTCTCTCCGTCGTCTCTCACGACCGTCGTCTCTCACGACCGTCGTCTCTCCGTCGTCTCTCCGTCGTCTCTCCGTCGTCTCTCCGTCGTCTCTCCGTCGTCTCTCCGTCGTCTCTCCGTCGTCTCTCCGTCGTCTCTCCGTCGTCTCTCCGTCGTCTCTCCGTCGTCTCTCACGACCGTCGTCTCTCCGTCGTCTCTCCGTCGTCTCTCCGTCGTCTCTCCGTCGTCTCTCAGTCGTCTCTCCGTCGTCTCTCCGTCGTCTCTCCGTCGTCTCTCCGTCGTCTCTCCGTCGTCTCTCCGTCGTCTCTCCGTCGTCTCTCCGTCGTCTCTCCGTCGTCTCTCCGTCGTCTCTCCGTCGTCTCTCCGTCGTCTCTCCGTCGTCTCTCCGTCGTCTCTCCGTCGTCTCTCCGTCGTCTCTCCGTCGTCTCTCCGTCGTCTCTCACGACCGTCGTCTCTCCGTCGTCTCTCACGACCGTCGTCTCTCCGTCGTCTCTCCGTCGTCTCTCACGACCGTCGTCTCTCCGTCGTCTCTCCGTCGTCTCTCCGTCGTCTCTCCGTCGTCTCTCACGACCGTCGTCTCTCCGTCGTCTCTGCGTCGTCTCTCCGTCGTCTCTCCGTCGTCTCTCACGACCGTCGTCTCTCCGTCGTCTCTCCGTCGTCTCTCACGACCGTCGTCTCACCGTCGTCTCTCCGTCGTCTCTCCGTCGTCTCTCCGTCGTCTCTCCGTCGTCTCTCACGACCGTCGTCTCTCCGTCGTCTCTGCGTCGTCTCTCCGTCGTCTCTCCGTCGTCTCTCCGTCGTCTCTCCGTCGTCTCTCCGTCGTCTCTCCGTCGTCTCTCCGTCGTCTCTCCGTCATCTCTCCGTCGTCTCTCACGACCGTCGTCTCTCCGTCGTCTCTCACGACCGTCGTCTCTCCGTCGTCTCTCCGTCGTCTCTCACGACCGTCGTCTCTCCGTCGTCTCTCCGTCGTCTCTCCGTCGTCTCTCCGTCGTCTCTCCGTCGTCTCTCCGTCGTCTCTCCGTCGTCTCTCCGTCGTCTCTCACGACCGTCGTCTCTCACGACCGTCGTCTCTCCGTCGTCTCTCCGTCGTCTCTCCGTCGTCTCTCCGTCGTCTCTCCGTCGTCTCTCCGTCGTCTCTCCGTCGTCTCTCACGACCGTCGTCTCTCCGTCGTCTCTCCGTCGTCTCTCCGTCGTCTCTCCGTCGTCTCTCCGTCGTCTCTCCGTCGTCTCTCCGTCGTCTCTCCGTCGTCTCTCCGTCGTCTCTCACGACCGTCGTCTCTCCGTCGTCTCTGCGTCGTCTCTCCGTCGTCTCTCCGTCGTCTCTCCGTCGTCTCTCCGTCGTCTCTCCGTCGTCTCTCCGTCGTCTCTCCGTCGTCTCTCCATCGTCTCTCCGTCGTCTCTCACGACCGTCGTCTCTCCGTCGTCTCTCACGACCGTCGTCTCTCCGTCGTCTCTCCGTCGTCTCTCACGACCGTCGTCTCTCCGTCGTCTCTCCGTCGTCTCTCCGTCGTCTCTCCGTCGTCTCTCCGTCGTCTCTCCGTCGTCTCTCCGTCGTCTCTCCGTCGTCTCTCCGTCGTCTCTCCGTCGTCTCTCACGACCGTCGTCTCTCCGTCGTCTCTCCGTCGTCTCTCCGTCGTCTCTCCGTCGTCTCTCCGTCGTCTCTCCGTCGTCTCTCCGTCGTCTCTCCGTCGTCTCTCCGTCGTCTCTCACGACCGTCGTCTCTCCGTCGTCTCTCCGTCGTCTCTCACGACCGTCGTCTCTCACGACCGTCGTCTCTCCGTCGTCTCTCCGTCGTCTCTCCGTCGTCTCTCCGTCGTCTCTCCGTCGTCTCTCCGTCGTCTCTCCGTCGTCTCTCCGTCGTCTCTCCGTCGTCTCTCCGTCGTCTCTCAGTCGTCTCTCCGTCGTCTCTCCGTCGTCTCTCCGTCGTCTCTCCGTCGTCTCTCCGTCGTCTCTCCGTCGTCTCTCCGTCGTCTCTCCGTCGTCTCTCCGTCGTCTCTCCGTCGTCTCTCCGTCGTCTCTCCGTCGTCTCTCCGTCGTCTCTCCGTCGTCTCTCCGTCGTCTCTCCGTCGTCTCTCCGTCGTCTCTCCGTCGTCTCTCACGACCGTCGTCTCTCCGTCGTCTCTCACGACCGTCGTCTCTCCGTCGTCTCTCCGTCGTCTCTCACGACCGTCGTCTCTCCGTCGTCTCTCCGTCGTCTCTCCGTCGTCTCTCCGTCGTCTCTCACGACCGTCGTCTCTCCGTCGTCTCTGCGTCGTCTCTCCGTCGTCTCTCCGTCGTCTCTCACGACCGTCGTCTCTCCGTCGTCTCTCCGTCGTCTCTCACGACCGTCGTCTCACCGTCGTCTCTCCGTCGTCTCTCCGTCGTCTCTCCGTCGTCTCTCCGTCGTCTCTCACGACCGTCGTCTCTCCGTCGTCTCTGCGTCGTCTCTCCGTCGTCTCTCCGTCGTCTCTCCGTCGTCTCTCCGTCGTCTCTCCGTCGTCTCTCCGTCGTCTCTCCGTCGTCTCTCCGTCATCTCTCCGTCGTCTCTCACGACCGTCGTCTCTCCGTCGTCTCTCACGACCGTCGTCTCTCCGTCGTCTCTCCGTCGTCTCTCACGACCGTCGTCTCTCCGTCGTCTCTCCGTCGTCTCTCCGTCGTCTCTCCGTCGTCTCTCCGTCGTCTCTCCGTCGTCTCTCCGTCGTCTCTCCGTCGTCTCTCACGACCGTCGTCTCTCCGTCGTCTCTCCGTCGTCTCTCCGTCGTCTCTCCGTCGTCTCTCCGTCGTCTCTCCGTCGTCTCTCCGTCGTCTCTCACGACCGTCGTCTCTCCGTCGTCTCTCCGTCGTCTCTCACGACCGTCGTCTCTCCGTCGTCTCTCCGTCGTCTCTCCGTCGTCTCTCCGTCGTCTCTCCGTCGTCTCTCCGTCGTCTCTCCGTCGCCTCTCCGTCGTCTCTCACGACCGTCGTCTCTCCGTCGTCTCTCCGTCGTCTCTCCGTCGTCTCTCCGTCGTCTCTCCGTCGTCTCTCCGTCGTCTCTCCGTCGTCTCTCCGTCGTCTCTCCGTCGTCTCTCCGTCGTCTCTCCGTCGTCTCTCCGTCGTCTCTCCGTCGTCTCTCCGTCGTCTCTCCGTCGTCTCTCCGTCGTCTCTCCGTCGTCTCTCCGTCGTCTCTCCGTCGTCTCTCCGTCGTCTCTCCGTCGTCTCTCCGTCGTCTCTCCGTCGTCTCTCCGTCGTCTCTCCGTCGTCTCTCCGTCGTCTCTCCGTCGTCTCTCCGTCGTCTCTCCGTCGTCTCTCCGTCGTCTCTCCGTCGTCTCTCCGTCGTCTCTCCGTCGTCTCTCCGTCGTCTCTCCGTCGTCTCTCCGTCGTCTCTCCGTCGTCTCTCCGTCGTCTCTCCGTCGTCTCTCCGTCGTCTCTCCGTCGTCTCTCATTCGTCTCTCAGTCGTCTCTCCGTCGTCTCTCCGTCGTCTCTCCGTCGTCTCTCCGTCGTCTCTCCGTCGTCTCTCCGTCGTCTCTCCGTCGTCTCTCCGTCGTCTCTCCGTCGTCTCTCCGTCGTCTCTCCGTCGCCTCTCCGTCGTCTCTCCGTCGTCTCTCCGTCGTCTCTCCGTCGTCTCTCCGTCGTCTCTCCGTCGTCTCTCCGTCGTCTCTCCGTCGTCTCTCACGACCGTCGTCTCTCCGTCGTCTCTGCGTCGTCTCTCCGTCGTCTCTCCGTCGTCTCTCCGTCGTCTCTCCGTCGTCTCTCCGTCGTCTCTCCGTCGTCTCTCCGTCGTCTCTCCGTCGTCTCTCCGTCGTCTCTCCGTCGTCTCTCACGACCGTCGTCTCTCCGTCGTCTCTCACGACCGTCGTCTCTCCGTCGTCTCTCCGTCGTCTCTCACGACCGTCGTCTCTCCGTCGTCTCTCCGTCGTCTCTCCGTCGTCTCTCCGTCGTCTCTCCGTCGTCTCTCACGACCGTCGTCTCTCCGTCGTCTCTCACGACCGTCGTCTCTCCGTCGTCTCTCCGTCGTCTCTCACGACCGTCGTCTCTCACGACCGTCGTCTCTCACGACCGTCGTCTCTCCGTCGTCTCTCCGTCGTCTCTCCGTCGTCTCTCCGTCGTCTCTCCGTCGTCTCTCCGTCGTCTCTCCGTCGTCTCTCACGACCGTCGTCTCTCACGACCGTCGTCTCTCCGTCGTCTCTCCGTCGTCTCTCCGTCGTCTCTCCGTCGTCTCTCCGTCGTCTCTCGCGACCGTCGTCTCTCCGTCGTCTCTCCGTCGTCTCTCCGTCGTCTCTCCGTCGTCTCTCCGTCGTCTCTCCGTCGTCTCTCACGACCGTCGTCTCTCCGTCGTCTCTCCGTCGTCTCTCACGACCGTCGTCTCTCACGACCGTCGTCTCTCCGTCGTCTCTCCGTCGTCTCTCCGTCGTCTCTCCGTCGTCTCTCCGTCGTCTCTCCGTCGTCTCTCCGTCGTCTCTCCGTCGTCTCTCCGTCGTCTCTCCGTCGTCTCTCCGTCGTCTCTCACGACCGTCGTCTCTCCGTCGTCTCTCCGTCGTCTCTCCGTCGTCTCTCCGTCGTCTCTCAGTCGTCTCTCCGTCGTCTCTCCGTCGTCTCTCCGTCGTCTCTCCGTCGTCTCTCCGTCGTCTCTCCGTCGTCTCTCCGTCGTCTCTCCGTCGTCTCTCCGTCGTCTCTCCGTCGTCTCTCCGTCGTCTCTCCGTCGTCTCTCCGTCGTCTCTCCGTCGTCTCTCCGTCGTCTCTCCGTCGTCTCTCCGTCGTCTCTCCGTCGTCTCTCCGTCGTCTCTCCGTCGTCTCTCACGACCGTCGTCTCTCCGTCGTCTCTCACGACCGTCGTCTCTCCGTCGTCTCTCCGTCGTCTCTCACGACCGTCGTCTCTCCGTCGTCTCTCCGTCGTCTCTCCGTCGTCTCTCCGTCGTCTCTCCGTCGTCTCTCACGACCGTCGTCTCTCCGTCGTCTCTGCGTCGTCTCTCCGTCGTCTCTCCGTCGTCTCTCACGACCGTCGTCTCTCCGTCGTCTCTCCGTCGTCTCTCACGACCGTCGTCTCACCGTCGTCTCTCCGTCGTCTCTCCGTCGTCTCTCCGTCGTCTCTCCGTCGTCTCTCACGACCGTCGTCTCTCCGTCGTCTCTGCGTCGTCTCTCCGTCGTCTCTCCGTCGTCTCTCCGTCGTCTCTCCGTCGTCTCTCCGTCGTCTCTCCGTCGTCTCTCCGTCGTCTCTCCGTCATCTCTCCGTCGTCTCTCACGACCGTCGTCTCTCCGTCGTCTCTCACGACCGTCGTCTCTCCGTCGTCTCTCCGTCGTCTCTCACGACCGTCGTCTCTCCGTCGTCTCTCCGTCGTCTCTCCGTCGTCTCTCCGTCGTCTCTCCGTCGTCTCTCCGTCGTCTCTCCGTCGTCTCTCCGTCGTCTCTCACGACCGTCGTCTCTCCGTCGTCTCTCCGTCGTCTCTCCGTCGTCTCTCCGTCGTCTCTCCGTCGTCTCTCCGTCGTCTCTCCGTCGTCTCTCCGTCGTCTCTCACGACCGTCGTCTCTCCGTCGTCTCTCCGTCGTCTCTCACGACCGTCGTCTCTCCGTCGTCTCTCCGTCGTCTCTCCGTCGTCTCTCCGTCGTCTCTCCGTCGTCTCTCCGTCGTCTCTCCGTCGCCTCTCCGTCGTCTCTCCGTCGTCTCTCCGTCGTCTCTCCGTCGTCTCTCCGTCGTCTCTCACGACCGTCGTCTCTCCGTCGTCTCTGCGTCGTCTCTCCGTCGTCTCTCCGTCGTCTCTCACGACCGTCGTCTCTCCGTCGTCTCTCCGTCGTCTCTCACGACCGTCGTCTCTCCGTCGTCTCTCCGTCGTCTCTCCGTCGTCTCTCCGTCGTCTCTCACGACCGTCGTCTCTCCGTCGTCTCTGCGTCGTCTCTCCGTCGTCTCTCCGTCGTCTCTCCGTCGTCTCTCCGTCGTCTCTCCGTCGTCTCTCCGTCGTCTCTCCGTCGTCTCTCCGTCATCTCTCCGTCGTCTCTCACGACCGTCGTCTCTCCGTCGTCTCTCACGACCGTCGTCTCTCCGTCGTCTCTCACGACCGTCGTCTCTCCGTCGTCTCTCCGTCGTCTCTCCGTCGTCTCTCCGTCGTCTCTCCGTCGTCTCTCCGTCGTCTCTCCGTCGTCTCTCCGTCGTCTCTCACGACCGTCGTCTCTCCGTCGTCTCTCCGTCGTCTCTCCGTCGTCTCTCCGTCGTCTCTCCGTCGTCTCTCCGTCGTCTCTCCGTCGTCTCTCCGTCGTCTCTCACGACCGTCGTCTCTCCGTCGTCTCTCCGTCGTCTCTCCGTCGTCTCTCCGTCGTCTCTCCGTCGTCTCTCCGTCGTCTCTCCGTCGTCTCTCCGTCGTCTCTCCGTCGTCTCTCCGTCGTCTCTCCGTCGTCTCTCACGACCGTCGTCTCTCCGTCGTCTCTCCGTCGTCTCTCCGTCGTCTCTCCGTCGTCTCTCACGACCGTCGTCTCTCCGTCGTCTCTCCGTCGTCTCTCCGTCGTCTCTCCGTCGTCTCTCCGTCGTCTCTCCGTCGTCTCTCCGTCGTCTCTCCGTCGTCTCTCCGTCGTCTCTCCGTCGTCTCTCCGTCGTCTCTCCGTCGTCTCTCCGTCGTCTCTCCGTCGTCTCTCCGTCGTCTCTCCGTCGTCTCTCCGTCGTCTCTCCGTCGTCTCTCCGTTGTCTCTCCGTCGTCTCTCCGTCGTCTCTCCGTCGTCTCTCCGTCGTCTCTCCGTCGTCTCTCCGTCGTCTCTCCGTCGTCTCTCCGTCGTCTGTCCGTCGTCTCTCCGTCGTCTCTCCGTCGTCTCTCCGTCGTCTCTCCGTCGTCTCTCCGTCGTCTCTCCGTCGTCTCTCCGTCGTCTCTCAGTCGTCTCTCCGTCGTCTCTCCGTCGTCTCTCCGTCGTCTCTCCGTCGTCTCTCCGTCGTCTCTCCGTCGTCTCTCCGTCGTCTCTCCGTCGTCTCTCCGTCGTCTCTCCGTCGTCTCTCCGTCGTCTCTCCGTCGTCTCTCCGTCGTCTCTCCGTCGTCTCTCCGTCGTCTCTCCGTCGTCTCTCCGTCGTCTCTCCTTCGTCTCTCCGTCGTCTCTCCGTCGTCTCTCCGTCGTCTCTCCGTCGTCTCTCCGTCGTCTCTCCGTCGTCTCTCCGTCGTCTCTCCGTCGTCTCTCCGTCGTCTCTCCGTCGTCTCTCCGTCGTCTCTCACGACCGTCGTCTCTCCGTCGTCTCTGCGTCGTCTCTCCGTCGTCTCTCCGTCGTCTCTCCGTCGTCTCTCCGTCGTCTCTCCGTCGTCTCTCCGTCGTCTCTCCGTCGTCTCTCCGTCGTCTCTCCGTCGTCTCTCCGTCGTCTCTCACGACCGTCGTCTCTCCGTCGTCTCTCACGACCGTCGTCTCTCCGTCGTCTCTCACGACCGTCGTCTCTCCGTCGTCTCTCCGTCGTCTCTCACGACCGTCGTCTCTCCGTCGTCTCTCCGTCGTCTCTCCGTCGTCTCTCCGTCGTCTCTCCGTCGTCTCTCCGTCGTCTCTCACGACCGTCGTCTCTCCGTCGTCTCTCACGACCGTCGTCTCTCCGTCGTCTCTCCGTCGTCTCTCACGACCGTCGTCTCTCACGACCGTCGTCTCTCACGACCGTCGTCTCTCCGTCGTCTCTCCGTCGTCTCTCCGTCGTCTCTCCGTCGTCTCTCCGTCGTCTCTCCGTCGTCTCTCCGTCGTCTCTCCGTCGTCTCTCCGTCGTCTCTCACGACCGTCGTCTCTCCGTCGTCTCTCCGTCGTCTCTCCGTCGTCTCTCCGTCGTCTCTCCGTCGTCTCTCCGTCGTCTCTCCGTCGTCTCTCCGTCGTCTCTCCGTCGTCTCTCCGTCGTCTCTCCGTCGTCTCTCCGTCGTCTCTCCGTCGTCTCTCCGTCGTCTCTCCGTCGTCTCTCCGTCGTCTCTCCGTCGTCTCTCCGTCGTCTCTCACGACCGTCGTCTCTCCGTCGTCTCTCCGTCGTCTCTCCGTCGTCTCTCCGTCGTCTCTCCGTCGTCTCTCCGTCGTCTCTCCGTCGTCTCTCCGTCGTCTCTCCGTCGTCTCTCACGACCGTCGTCTCTCCGTCGTCTCTCCGTCGTCTCTCCGTCGTCTCTCCGTCGTCTCTCACGACCGTCGTCTCTCCGTCGTCTCTCCGTCGTCTCTCCGTCGTCTCTCCGTCGTCTCTCCGTCGTCTCTCCGTCGTCTCTCACGACCGTCGTCTCTCCGTCGTCTCTCCGTCGTCTCTCACGACCGTCGTCTCTCCGTCGTCTCTCCGTCGTCTCTCCGTCGTCTCTCCGTCGTCTCTCCGTCGTCTCTCCGTCGTCTCTCCGTCGTCTCTCCGTCGTCTCTCCGTCGTCTCTCCGTCGTCTCTCCGTCGTCTCTCCGTCGTCTCTCCGTCGTCTCTCCGTCGTCTCTCCGTCGTCTCTCACGACCGTCGTCTCTCCGTCGTCTCTCCGTCGTCTCTCCGTCGTCTCTCCGTCGTCTCTCCGTCGTCTCTCCGTCGTCTCTCCGTCGTCTCTCCGTCGTCTCTCCGTCGTCTCTCCGTCGTCTCTCCGTCGTCTCTCCGTCGTCTCTCCGTCGTCTCTCCGTCGTCTCTCCGTCGTCTCTCCGTCGTCTCTCCGTCGTCTCTCCGTCGTCTCTCCGTCGTCTCTCCGTCGTCTCTCACGACCGTCGTCTCTCCGTCGTCTCTCCGTCGTCTCTCCGTCGTCTCTCCGTCGTCTCTCCGTCGTCTCTCACGACCGTCGTCTCTCCGTCGTCTCTCCGTCGTCTCTCACGACCGTCGTCTCTCCGTCGTCTCTCCGTCGTCTCTCCGTCGTCTCTCCGTCGTCTCTCCGTCGTCTCTCCGTCGTCTCTCCGTCGTCTCTCCGTCGTCTCTCCGTCGTCTCTCCGTCGTCTCTCCGTCGTCTCTCACGACCGTCGTCTCTCCGTCGTCTCTCCGTCGTCTCTCCGTCGTCTCTCCGTCGTCTCTCCGTCGTCTCTCCGTCGTCTCTCCGTCGTCTCTCCGTCGTCTCTCCGTCGTCTCTCCGTCGTCTCTCCGTCGTCTCTCCGTCGTCTCTCCGTCGTCTCTCCGTCGTCTCTCCGTCGTCTCTCCGTCGTCTCTCCGTCGTCTCTCCGTCGTCTCTCCGTCGTCTCTCCGTCGTCTCTCCGTCGTCTCTCACGACCGTCGTCTCTCCGTCGTCTCTCCGTCGTCTCTCCGTCGTCTCTCCGTCGTCTCTCCGTCGTCTCTCACGACCGTCGTCTCTCCGTCGTCTCTCCGTCGTCTCTCACGACCGTCGTCTCTCCGTCGTCTCTCCGTCGTCTCTCCGTCGTCTCTCCGTCGTCTCTCCGTCGTCTCTCCGTCGTCTCTCACGACCGTCGTCTCTCCGTCGTCTCTCCGTCGTCTCTCACGACCGTCGTCTCTCCGTCGTCTCTCCGTCGTCTCTCCGTCGTCTCTCCGTCGTCTCTCCGTCGTCTCTCCGTCGTCTCTCCGTCGTCTCTCCGTCGTCTCTCCGTCGTCTCTCCGTCGTCTCTCCGTCGTCTCTCCGTCGTCTCTCCGTCGTCTCTCCGTCGTCTCTCCGTCGTCTCTCCGTCGTCTCTCCGTCGTCTCTCCGTCGTCTCTCCGTCGTCTCTCACGACCGTCGTCTCTCCGTCGTCTCTCCGTCGTCTCTCCGTCGTCTCTCCGTCGTCTCTCCGTCGTCTCTCCGTCGTCTCTCCGTCGTCTCTCCGTCGTCTCTCCGTCGTCTCTCCGTCGTCTCTCACGACCGTCGTCTCTCCGTCGTCTCTCCGTCGTCTCTCCGTCGTCTCTCCGTCGTCTCTCCGTCGTCTCTCCGTCGTCTCTCACGACCGTCGTCTCTCCGTCGTCTCTCACGACCGTCGTCTCTCCGTCGTCTCTCCGTCGTCTCTCACGACCGTCGTCTCTCACGACCGTCGTCTCTCACGACCGTCGTCTCTCCGTCGTCTCTCCGTCGTCTCTCCGTCGTCTCTCCGTCGTCTCTCCGTCGTCTCTCCGTCGTCTCTCCGTCGTCTCTCCGTCGTCTCTCCGTCGTCTCTCACGACCGTCGTCTCTCCGTCGTCTCTCCGTCGTCTCTCCGTCGTCTCTCCGTCGTCTCTCCGTCGTCTCTCCGTCGTCTCTCCGTCGTCTCTCCGTCGTCTCTCCGTCGTCTCTCCGTCGTCTCTCCGTCGTCTCTCCGTCGTCTCTCCGTCGTCTCTCCGTCGTCTCTCCGTCGTCTCTCCGTCGTCTCTCCGTCGTCTCTCACGACCGTCGTCTCTCCGTCGTCTCTCCGTCGTCTCTCCGTCGTCTCTCCGTCGTCTCTCCGTCGTCTCTCCGTCGTCTCTCCGTCGTCTCTCCGTCGTCTCTCCGTCGTCTCTCCGTCGTCTCTCCGTCGTCCCTCACGACCGTCGTCTCTCCGTCGTCTCTCCGTCGTCTCTCCGTCGTCTCTCCGTCGTCTCTCCGTCGTCTCTCACGACCGTCGTCTCTCCGTCGTCTCTCCGTCGTCTCTCCGTCGTCTCTCCGTCGTCTCTCCGTCGTCTCTCCGTCGTCTCTCCGTCGTCTCTCCGTCGTCTCTCACGACCGTCGTCTCTCCGTCGTCTCTCCGTCGTCTCTCACGACCGTCGTCTCTCCGTCGTCTCTCCGTCGTCTCTCCGTCGTCTCTCCGTCGTCTCTCCGTCGTCTCTCCGTCGTCTCTCCGTCGTCTCTCCGTCGTCTCTCCGTCGTCTCTCCGTCGTCTCTCCGTCGTCTCTCCGTCGTCTCTCCGTCGTCTCTCCGTCGTCTCTCACGACCGTCGTCTCTCCGTCGTCTCTCCGTCGTCTCTCCGTCGTCTCTCCGTCGTCTCTCCGTCGTCTCTCCGTCGTCTCTCCGTCGTCTCTCCGTCGTCTCTCCGTCGTCTCTCCGTCGTCTCTCCGTCGTCTCTCCGTCGTCTCTCCGTCGTCTCTCCGTCGTCTCTCCGTCGTCTCTCCGTCGTCTCTCCGTCGTCTCTCCGTCGTCTCTCACGACCGTCGTCTCTCCGTCGTCTCTCCGTCGTCTCTCCGTCGTCTCTCACGACCGTCGTCTCTCCGTCGTCTCTCCGTCGTCTCTCACGACCGTCGTCTCTCCGTCGTCTCTCCGTCGTCTCTCCGTCGTCTCTCCGTCGTCTCTCCGTCGTCTCTCCGTCGTCTCTCACGACCGTCGTCTCTCCGTCGTCTCTCCGTCGTCTCTCACGACCGTCGTCTCTCCGTCGTCTCTCCGTCGTCTCTCCGTCGTCTCTCCGTCGTCTCTCCGTCGTCTCTCACGACCGTCGTCTCTCCGTCGTCTCTCCGTCGTCTCTCACGACCGTCGTCTCTCCGTCGTCTCTCCGTCGTCTCTCCGTCGTCTCTCCGTCGTCTCTCCGTCGTCTCTCCGTCGTCTCTCCGTCGTCTCTCCGTCGTCTCTCCGTCGTCTCTCACGACCGTCGTCTCTCCGTCGTCTCTCCGTCGTCTCTCCGTCGTCTCTCCGTCGTCTCTCACGACCGTCGTCTCTCCGTCGTCTCTCCGTCGTCTCTCACGACCGTCGTCTCTCCGTCGTCTCTCCGTCGTCTCTCCGTCGTCTCTCCGTCGTCTCTCCGTCGTCTCTGTCGTCTCTCCGTCGTCTCTCCGTCGTCTCTCCGTCGTCTCTCCGTCGTCTCTCCGTCGTCTCTCCGTCGTCTCTCCGTCGTCTCTCCGTCGTCTCTCCGTCGTCTCTCCGTCGTCTCTCCGTCGTCTCTCCGTCGTCTCTCCGTCGTCTCTCCGTCGTCTCTCCGTCGTCTCTCCGTCGTCTCTCCGTCGTCTCTCCGTCGTCTCTCCGTCGTCTCTCCGTCGTCTCTCCGTCGTCTCTCCGTCGTCTCTCCGTCGTCTCTCCGTCGTCTCTCCGTCGTCTCTCCGTCGTCTCTCCGTCGTCTCTCCGTCGTCTCTCCGTCGTCTCTCCGTCGTCTCTCCGTCGTCTCTCCGTCGTCTCTCCGTCGTCTCTCCGTCGTCTCTCCGTCGTCTCTCCGTCGTCTCTCCGTCGTCTCTCCGTCGTCTCTCCGTCGTCTCTCCGTCGTCTCTCCGTCGTCTCTCCGTCGTCTCTCCGTCGTCTCTCCGTCGTCTCTCCGTCGTCTCTCCGTCGTCTCTCCGTCGTCTCTCACGACCGTCGTCTCTCACGACCGTCGTCTCTCCGTCGTCTCTCCGTCGTCTCTCCGTCGTCTCTCCGTCGTCTCTCACGACCGTCGTCTCTCCGTCGTCTCTCCGTCGTCTCTCCGTCGTCTCTCCGTCGTCTCTCACGACCGTCGTCTCTCCGTCGTCTCTGCGTCGTCTCTCCGTCGTCTCTCCGTCGTCTCTCCGTCGTCTCTCCGTCGTCTCTCCGTCGTCTCTCCGTCGTCTCTCCGTCGTCTCTCCGTCGTCTCTCACGACCGTCGTCTCTCCGTCGTCTCTCACGACCGTCGTCTCTCCGTCGTCTCTCCGTCGTCTCTCACGACCGTCGTCTCTCCGTCGTCTCTCCGTCGTCTCTCCGTCGTCTCTCCGTCGTCTCTCCGTCGTCTCTCCGTCGTCTCTCACGACCGTCGTCTCTCCGTCGTCTCTGCGTCGTCTCTCCGTCGTCTCTCCGTCGTCTCTCCGTCGTCTCTCCGTCGTCTCTCCGTCGTCTCTCCGTCATCTCTCCGTCGTCTCTCCGTCGTCTCTCACGACCGTCGTCTCTCCGTCGTCTCTCACGACCGTCGTCTCTTCGTCGTCTCTCCGTCGTCTCTCACGACCGTCGTCTCTCCGTCGTCTCTCCGTCGTCTCTCCGTCGTCTCTCCGTCGTCTCTCCGTCGTCTCTCCGTCGTCTCTCCGTCGTCTCTCACGACCGTCGTCTCTCCGTCGTCTCTCCGTCGTCTCTCCGTCGTCTCTCCGTCGTCTCTCCGTCGTCTCTCCGTCGTCTCTCCGTCGTCTCTCACGACCGTCGTCTCTCCGTCGTCTCTCCGTCGTCTCTCACGACCGTCGTCTCTCCGTCGTCTCTCCGTCGTCTCTCCGTCGTCTCTCGGTCGTCTCTCCGTCGTCTCTCCGTCGTCTCTCACGACCGTCGTCTCTCCGTCGTCTCTCCGTCGTCTCTCCGTCGTCTCTCCGTCGTCTCTCACGACCGTCGTCTCTCCGTCGTCTCTCCGTCGTCTCTCCGTCGTCTCTCCGTCGTCTCTCCGTCGTCTCTCCGTCGTCTCTCCGTCGTCTCTCCGTCGTCTCTCACGACCGTCGTCTCTCCGTCGTCTCTCCGTCGTCTCTCACGACCGTCGTCTCTCCGTCGTCTCTCCGTCGTCTCTCCGTCGTCTCTCGGTCGTCTCTCCGTCGTCTCTCCGTCGTCTCTCACGACCGTCGTCTCTCCGTCGTCTCTCCGTCGTCTCTCCGTCGTCTCTCCGTCGTCTCTCCGTCGTCTCTCCGTCGTCTCTCACGACCGTCGTCTCTCCGTCGTCTCTCCGTCGTCTCTCACGACCGTCGTCTCTCCGTCGTCTCTCCGTCGTCTCTCCGTCGTCTCTCCGTCGTCTCTCCGTCGTCTCTCACGACCGTCGTCTCTCCGTCGTCTCTCCGTCGTCTCTCACGACCGTCGTCTCTCCGTCGTCTCTCCGTCGTCTCTCCGTCGTCTCTCCGTCGTCTCTCCGTCGTCTCTCCGTCGTCTCTCCGTCGTCTCTCCGTCGTCTCTCCGTCGTCTCTCACGACCGTCGTCTCTCCGTCGTCTCTCCGTCGTCTCTCCGTCGTCTCTCCGTCGTCTCTCACGACCGTCGTCTCTCCGTCGTCTCTCCGTCGTCTCTCACGACCGTCGTCTCTCCGTCGTCTCTCCGTCGTCTCTCCGTCGTCTCTCCGTCGTCTCTCCGTCGTCTCTGTCGTCTCTCCGTCGTCTCTCCGTCGTCTCTCCGTCGTCTCTCCGTCGTCTCTCCGTCGTCTCTCCGTCGTCTCTCCGTCGTCTCTCCGTCGTCTCTCCGTCGTCTCTCCGTCGTCTCTCCGTCGTCTCTCCGTCGTCTCTCCGTCGTCTCTCCGTCGTCTCTCCGTCGTCTCTCCGTCGTCTCTCCGTCGTCTCTCCGTCGTCTCTCCGTCGTCTCTCCGTCGTCTCTCCGTCGTCTCTCCGTCGTCTCTCCGTCGTCTCTCCGTCGTCTCTCCGTCGTCTCTCCGTCGTCTCTCCGTCGTCTCTCCGTCGTCTCTCCGTCGTCTCTCCGTCGTCTCTCCGTCGTCTCTCCGTCGTCTCTCCGTCGTCTCTCCGTCGTCTCTCCGTCGTCTCTCCGTCGTCTCTCCGTCGTCTCTCCGTCGTCTCTCCGTCGTCTCTCCGTCGTCTCTCCGTCGTCTCTCCGTCGTCTCTCCGTCGTCTCTCCGTCGTCTCTCCGTCGTCTCTCACGACCGTCGTCTCTCACGACCGTCGTCTCTCCGTCGTCTCTCCGTCGTCTCTCCGTCGTCTCTCCGTCGTCTCTCACGACCGTCGTCTCTCCGTCGTCTCTCCGTCGTCTCTCCGTCGTCTCTCCGTCGTCTCTCACGACCGTCGTCTCTCCGTCGTCTCTGCGTCGTCTCTCCGTCGTCTCTCCGTCGTCTCTCCGTCGTCTCTCCGTCGTCTCTCCGTCGTCTCTCCGTCGTCTCTCCGTCGTCTCTCCGTCGTCTCTCACGACCGTCGTCTCTCCGTCGTCTCTCACGACCGTCGTCTCTCCGTCGTCTCTCCGTCGTCTCTCACGACCGTCGTCTCTCCGTCGTCTCTCCGTCGTCTCTCCGTCGTCTCTCCGTCGTCTCTCCGTCGTCTCTCCGTCGTCTCTCCGTCGTCTCTCACGACCGTCGTCTCTCCGTCGTCTCTGCGTCGTCTCTCCGTCGTCTCTCCGTCGTCTCTCCGTCGTCTCTCCGTCGTCTCTCCGTCGTCTCTCCGTCATCTCTCCGTCGTCTCTCACGACCGTCGTCTCTCCGTCGTCTCTCACGACCGTCGTCTCTTCGTCGTCTCTCCGTCGTCTCTCACGACCGTCGTCTCTCCGTCGTCTCTCCGTCGTCTCTCCGTCGTCTCTCCGTCGTCTCTCCGTCGTCTCTCCGTCGTCTCTCCGTCGTCTCTCACGACCGTCGTCTCTCCGTCGTCTCTCCGTCGTCTCTCCGTCGTCTCTCCGTCGTCTCTCCGTCGTCTCTCCGTCGTCTCTCCGTCGTCTCTCACGACCGTCGTCTCTCCGTCGTCTCTCCGTCGTCTCTCACGACCGTCGTCTCTCCGTCGTCTCTCCGTCGTCTCTCCGTCGTCTCTCGGTCGTCTCTCCGTCGTCTCTCCGTCGTCTCTCCGTCGTCTCTCCGTCGTCTCTCACGACCGTCGTCTCTCCGTCGTCTCTCCGTCGTCTCTCCGTCGTCTCTCCGTCGTCTCTCCGTCGTCTCTCCGTCGTCTCTCCGTCGTCTCTCCGTCGTCTCTCCGTCGTCTCTCCGTCGTCTCTCCGTCGTCTCTCCGTCGTCTCTCCGTCGTCTCTCCGTCGTCTCTCCGTCGTCTCTCCGTCGTCTCTCCGTCGTCTCTCCGTCGTCTCTCCGTCGTCTCTCCGTCGTCTCTCCGTCGTCTCTCCGTCGTCTCTCCGTCGTCTCTCCGTCGTCTCTCCGTCGTCTCTCCGTCGTCTCTCCGTCGTCTCTCCGTCGTCTCTCCGTCGTCTCTCCGTCGTCTCTCCGTCGTCTCTCCGTCGTCTCTCCGTCGTCTCTCCGTCGTCTCTCCGTCGTCTCTCCGTCGTCTCTCCGTCGTCTCTCCGTCGTCTCTCCGTCGTCTCTCCGTCGTCTCTCCGTCGTCTCTCCGTCGTCTCTCCGTCGTCTCTCCGTCGTCTCTCCGTCGTCTCTCCGTCGTCTCTCCGTCGTCTCTCCGTCGTCTCTCCGTCGTCTCTCCGTCGTCTCTCCGTCGTCTCTCCGTCGTCTCTCCGTCGTCTCTCCGTCGTCTCTCCGTCGTCTCTCCGTCGTCTCTCCGTCGTCTCTCCGTCGTCTCTCCGTCGTCTCTCCGTCGTCTCTCACGACCGTCGTCTCTCCGTCGTCTCTCACGACCGTCGTCTCTCCGTCGTCTCTCCGTCGTCTCTCACGACCGTCGTCTCTCCGTCGTCTCTCCGTCGTCTCTCCGTCGTCTCTCCGTCGTCTCTCCGTCGTCTCTCCGTCGTCTCTCCGTCGTCTCTCCGTCGTCTCTCACGACCGTCGTCTCTCCGTCGTCTCTCCGTCGTCTCTCCGTCGTCTCTCCGTCGTCTCTCCGTCGTCTCTCCGTCGTCTCTCCGTCGTCTCTCCGTCGTCTCTCCGTCGTCTCTCCGTCGTCTCTCCGTCGTCTCTCCGTCGTCTCTCACGACCGTCGTCTCTCCGTCGTCTCTCCGTCGTCTCTCCGTCGTCTCTCCGTCGTCTCTCCGTCGTCTCTCCGTCGTCTCTCCGTCGTCTCTCCGTCGTCTCTCCGTCGTCTCTCCGTCGTCTCTCCGTCGTCTCTCCGTCGTCTCTCCGTCGTCTCTCCGTCGTCTCTCACGACCGTCGTCTCTCCGTCGTCTCTCCGTCGTCTCTCCATCGTCTCTCCGTCGTCTCTCACGACCGTCGTCTCTCCGTCGTCTCTCCGTCGTCTCTCCGTCGTCTCTCCGTCGTCTCTCCGTCGTCTCTCCGTCGTCTCTCCGTCGTCTCTCCGTCGTCTCTCACGACCGTCGTCTCTCCGTCGTCTCTCCGTCGTCTCTCACGACCGTCGTCTCTCCGTCGTCTCTCCGTCGTCTCTCCGTCGTCTCTCCGTCGTCTCTCCGTCGTCTCTCCGTCGTCTCTCCGTCGTCTCTCCGTCGTCTCTCCGTCGTCTCTCCGTCGTCTCTCCGTCGTCTCTCCGTCGTCTCTCCGTCGTCTCTCCGTCGTCTCTCCGTCGTCTCTCCGTCGTCTCTCCGTCGTCTCTCCGTCGTCTCTCCGTCGTCTCTCCGTCGTCTCTCCGTCGTCACTCCGTCGTCTCTCCGTCGTCTCTCACGACCGTCGTCTCTCCGTCGTCTCTCCGTCGTCTCTCACGACCGTCGTCTCTCCGTCGTCTCTCCGTCGTCTCTCCGTCGTCTCTCCGTCGTCTCTCCGTCGTCTCTCACGACCGTCGTCTCTCCGTCGTCTCTCCGTCGTCTCTCCGTCGTCTCTCCGTCGTCTCTCCGTCGTCTCTCCGTCGTCTCTCCGTCGTCTCTCCGTCGTCTCTCCGTCGTCTCTCCGTCGTCTCTCCGTCGTCTCTCCGTCGTCTCTCCGTCGTCTCTCCGTCGTCTCTCCGTCGTCTCTCCGTCGTCTCTCCGTCGTCTCTCCGTCGTCTCTCCGTCGTCTCTCCGTCGTCTCTCCGTCGTCTCTCCGTCGTCTCTCCGTCGTCTCTCCGTCGTCTCTCCGTCGTCTCTCCGTCGTCTCTCCGTCGTCTCTCCGTCGTCTCTCCGTCGTCTCTCCGTCGTCTCTCCGTCGTCTCTCCGTCGTCTCTCCGTCGTCTCTCCGTCGTCTCTCCGTCGTCTCTCCGTCGTCTCTCCGTCGTCTCTCCGTCGTCTCTCCGTCGTCTCTCCGTCGTCTCTCAGTCGTCTCTCCGTCGTCTCTCCGTCGTCTCTCCGTCGTCTCTCCGTCGTCTCTCCGTCGTCTCTCCGTCGCCTCTCCGTCGTCTCTCCGTCGTCTCTCCGTCGTCTCTCCGTCGTCTCTCCGTCGTCTCTCCGTCGTCTCTCCGTCGTCTCTCCGTCGTCTCTCCGTCGTCTCTCCGTCGTCTCTCCGTCGTCTCTCCGTCGTCTCTCCGTCGTCTCTCCGTCGTCTCTCCGTCGTCACTCCGTCGTCTCTCCGTCGTCTCTCACGACCGTCGTCTCTCCGTCGTCTCTCCGTCGTCTCTCACGACCGTCGTCTCTCCGTCGTCTCTCCGTCGTCTCTCCGTCGTCTCTCCGTCGTCTCTCCGTCGTCTCTCACGACCGTCGTCTCTCCGTCGTCTCTCCGTCGTCTCTCCGTCGTCTCTCCGTCGTCTCTCCGTCGTCTCTCCGTCGTCTCTCCGTCGTCTCTCCGTCGTCTCTCCGTCGTCTCTCCGTCGTCTCTCCGTCGTCTCTCCGTCGTCTCTCCGTCGTCTCTCCGTCGTCTCTCCGTCGTCTCTCCGTCGTCTCTCCGTCGTCTCTCCGTCGTCTCTCCGTCGTCTCTCCGTCGTCTCTCCGTCGTCTCTCCGTCGTCTCTCCGTCGTCTCTCCGTCGTCTCTCCGTCGTCTCTCCGTCGTCTCTCCGTCGTCTCTCCGTCGTCTCTCCGTCGTCTCTCCGTCGTCTCTCCGTCGTCTCTCCGTCGTCTCTCCGTCGTCTCTCCGTCGTCTCTCCGTCGTCTCTCAGTCGTCTCTCCGTCGTCTCTCCGTCGTCTCTCCGTCGTCTCTCCGTCGTCTCTCCGTCGTCTCTCCGTCGCCTCTCCGTCGTCTCTCCGTCGTCTCTCCGTCGTCTCTCCGTCGTCTCTCCGTCGTCTCTCCGTCGTCTCTCCGTCGTCTCTCCGTCGTCTCTCCGTCGTCTCTCCGTCGTCTCTCCGTCGTCTCTCCGTCGTCTCTCCGTCGTCTCTCCGTCGTCTCTCCGTCGTCTCTCCGTCGTCTCTCCGTCGTCTCTCCGTCGTCTCTCCGTCGTCTCTCCGTCGTCTCTCCGTCGTCTCTCACGACCGTCGTCTCTCCGTCGTCTCTGCGTCGTCTCTCCGTCGTCTCTCCGTCGTCTCTCCGTCGTCTCTCCGTCGTCTCTCCGTCGTCTCTCCGTCGTCTCTCCGTCGTCTCTCCGTCGTCTCTCCGTCGTCTCTCCGTCGTCTCTCCGTCGTCTCTCACGACCGTCGTCTCTCCGTCGTCTCTCACGACCGTCGTCTCTCCGTCGTCTCTCCGTCGTCTCTCACGACCGTCGTCTCTCCGTCGTCTCTCCGTCGTCTCTCCGTCGTCTCTCCGTCGTCTCTCCGTCGTCTCTCACGACCGTCGTCTCTCCGTCGTCTCTCCGTCGTCTCTCACGACCGTCGTCTCTCACGACCGTCGTCTCTCACGACCGTCGTCTCTCCGTCGTCTCTCCGTCGTCTCTCCGTCGTCTCTCCGTCGTCTCTCCGTCGTCTCTCCGTCGTCTCTCCGTCGTCTCTCCGTCGTCTCTCCGTCGTCTCTCACGACCGTCGTCTCTCCGTCGTCTCTCCGTCGTCTCTCCGTCGTCTCTCCGTCGTCTCTCCGTCGTCTCTCCGTCGTCTCTCCGTCGTCTCTCCGTCGTCTCTCCGTCGTCTCTCCGTCGTCTCTCCGTCGTCTCTCCGTCGTCTCTCCGTCGTCTCTCCGTCGTCTCTCCGTCGTCTCTCACGACCGTCGTCTCTCCGTCGTCTCTCCGTCGTCTCTCCGTCGTCTCTCCGTCGTCTCTCCGTCGTCTCTCCGTCGTCTCTCCGTCGTCTCTCCGTCGTCTCTCCGTCGTCTCTCCGTCGTCTCTCACGACCGTCGTCTCTCCGTCGTCTCTCCGTCGTCTCTCCGTCGTCTCTCCGTCGTCTCTCCGTCGTCTCTCACGACCGTCGTCTCTCCGTCGTCTCTCCGTCGTCTCTCCGTCGTCTCTCCGTCGTCTCTCCGTCGTCTCTCCGTCGTCTCTCCGTCGTCTCTCACGACCGTCGTCTCTCCGTCGTCTCTGCGTCGTCTCTCCGTCGTCTCTCCGTCGTCTCTCCGTCGTCTCTCCGTCGTCTCTCCGTCGTCTCTCCGTCGTCTCTCCGTCATCTCTCCGTCGTCTCTCACGACCGTCGTCTCTCCGTCGTCTCTCACGACCGTCGTCTCTCCGTCGTCTCTC